>NIVC01000618.1:312573-380073 GCA_002269645.1 Macrostomum lignano
AAGGTAAGCATTATAAGTAGCATGGTAAGCCTGTTGGCATAGAAAACTGCTGCATTTAAAAAGAATAATCTGATATAAAACTGTTCATAAAAAAGGTCACTGTGCACACAGCAAGACGGTTTTCAAAGCTTATTGGCGTTGAAGCAATCTTCTCATATTGATCAATGAATGATGCTCAGGGGGACAGGGGCACAGGAGGGGCATGCCCCACCCCACAGCTGATTCTCTCGCGCTAAAGAACCCAGGTTCGATTCCACACGAGGACTGCGGATCATTTTGGCCCCATGCTCGAAGCCAATGAAACGAAATTAGACATCAATCGCCTGCATTCCTTCTACCCTTCCAACAAGAAATTGTTAATCTTAATTGCGGTCCTTTTTTGTTGAGCACTCAATCAGTTTTTCGCCTCGGTGTCCTCGGTCTCAGCAACAGACACGCTGCGACTCAGGCCCAGCAAGCTGGTCCTTCCAGAAGTCGCACTGCTGGCCCTCGAACTCCTTGAGCATTTGCCGGACCATTCAGTAGGATGCTCGGACTGGAACACCAGCCTGACTGGCCTGCTGTGCTGTTCCATCACCGTCAGCAGCTCGTCTGCGAGCTCCCTGTCCGTGTCGTGCTCGCTGTACAGGCACACTATGCTCAAGTGGAGCTGCTCAAGCATTAGCGATATTCTCTCCAGATTGTTGGCGACCCGGCCTGGGATATTGTGGATCAGGTAAGCTTTGAGCTGCTTTGAGTCAAATGGAGTTTGTGCTTTGAGGTGGATGGAGTGAGTGCTTTGAGGTGGATGGAGTGAGTGCTTTGAGGTGGATGGAGTGTGTGCTTTGAGGTGGATGGAGTGTGTGCTTTGAGGTGGATGGAGTGAGTGCTTGAGGTGGATGGAGTGAGTGCTTGAGGTGGATGGAGTGTGTGCTTTGAGGTGGATGGAGTGTGTGCTTTGAGGTGGATGGAGTGTGTGCTTTGAGGTGGATGGAGTGAGTGCTTGAGGTGGATGGAGTGTGTGCTTTGAGGTGGATGGAGTGTGTGCTTTGAGGTGGATGGAGTGTGTGCTTTGAGGTGGATGGAGTGAGTGCTTGAGGTGGATGGAGTGTGTGCTTTGAGGTGGATGGAGTGTGTGCTTTGAGGTGGATGGAGTGAGTGCTTTGAGGTGGATGGAGTGTGTGCTTTGAGGTGGATGGAGTGAGTGCTTGAGGTGGATGGAGTGTGTGCTTTGAGGTGGATGGAGTGAGTGCTTTGAGGTGGGTGGAGTGAGTGCTTTGAGGTGGATGGAGTAAGTGCTTTGAGGTGGATGGAGTGAGTGCTTTGAGGTGGATGGAGTAAGTGCTTTGAGGTGGACTGTTGATAAAAGAATGTGTGCTTTGAGGTAGATTGTCACAATGTCACAGTTAGTGATCACAGTTAGTTTATGAGCCTTACTCTCAGTTTTGTGCACATAATCCTCGAACAGGTTGAGCCTGGGATCCGGCACCAGACGGTGCAGAAGGCGGCGCAGCCAGCTGCCAGTCACGGCCAGCAGGGTGCTCCCCAGCTCCGCCTCGCCGTCCTCTTCAACAGTCGCCGCTCGATGCGCCCCCTGCCGGGCCGCTCGACGCTCTCGGAGCAGCACGGCCAGGAACAGGCAGGCCAGCAGGAAGCCGCTCACGATGGTCGCCGCCAGCACAAGGGCCGTCGCCATGGACAGAGGCCCGCCGGAGAACCAGCTTGCCCATCGTGAGCGGACTTTTAGGGTTTGGGGTTTGATTTGAAAATTGACTATCGTAGCATTCTTACTATTTCGATCTCGGATTTGACACCGGCTCCCGGCCTTTCCGACACCCACCTCACGCCCTGGCTATCCAGGCCTTTCCGAAACCCACCTCACACCCTGGCTATCCAGGCCTTTCCGAAACCCACCTCACACCCTGGCTATCCAGGCCTTTCCGAAACCCACCTCACACCCTGGCTATCTAGGCCTTTCCGAAACCCACCTCACGCCCTGGCTATTCAGGCCTTTCCGAAACCCACCTCACGCCCTGGCTATTCAGGCCTTTCCGAAACCCACCTCACGCCCTGGCTATCCAGGCCTTTCCGAAACCCACCTCACGCCCTGGCTATCCAGGCCTTTCCGAAACCCACCTCACGCCCTGGCTATCCAGGCCTTTCAGACACAAACCCTAGCACTCGATCTCTATGCCGCCTACAACAGTAAAGTACATACACGAGCCGTATAAGGGTAAATGATAGAGAAAGAAGTAAAAATTGCAGTCCCGAACAAAATAACTCACGCGATGAAGCCGCTAGTAGCGACATCAATAGCGAGCAAAAACTCGGCACATGCGGCGCTTCCCTGGCAGCCCCCAGAGCATCGGCCAGCAGCGACATTGTGCCAGCCGCAGATAGCAGCAAGACGGCAGCCGCTACGCCTTTTAGGCTGCTGGATGATCGACGTAGAGAGATTGCTGATAGGACAGAGGGCTGGACAAACTGGACCAAGCGTATGCAGAACAGTAGGATGAGGATGGAGAGGAGGCTAGTAAATGTCTGAAAACAACACAACGGAGAAGATAGTAGCATTACGGTAAAGGGCATACAGCTTCTTTGTAGATGTAAATTTATCTTTAAGTATAAGTTTAAAGACAAATAAGACAAAGTCTAAATAACTCGGAAAAATTTTTATCTTTCCTACCCTTCGCGACACCCACCTCACGTCTTATCTTTCCTACCCTTCGCGACACCCACCTCACGTCTTATCTTTCCTACCCCTCGCGACACCCACCTCACGCCTTATCTTTACTACCCCTCGCGACACCCACCTCACGCCTTACTTTCCTACCCCTCGCGACACCCACCTCACGCTTTATCTTTCCTTCCCCTCGCGACACCCACCTCACGCCTTATCTTTACTACCCCTCGCGACACCCAACTCACGCCTTACTTTCCTAACCCTCGCGACACCCACCTCACGTCTTATCTTTCCTACCCCTCGCGACACCCACCTCACGCCTTATCTTTACTACCCCTCGCGACACCCACCTCACGCCTTACTTTCCTACCCCTCGCGACACCCACCTCACGCTTTATCTTTCCTTCCCCTCGCGACACCCACCTCACGCCTTATCTTTACTACCCCTCGCGACACCCAACTCACGCCTTACTTTCCTAACCCTCGCGACACCCACCTCACGCTTTATCTTTCCTTCCCCTCGCGACACCCACCTCACGCCTTATCTTTCCTACCCCTCACAACACCCACCTCACGCCTTACTTTCCAACCCCTCGCGACACCCACCTCACGCCTTATCTTTACTACCCCGCGACACTCACCTCATGCCTTGTCTTTCCTACCCTATTGCCAACCAACTTCATTGATTATTTCTCTCAAGACAAACATCAAAGCATTCAAACCTCGGCCGATTCCACCGCCCTCAGCATCGTCGGAAACGCATGGTCAACGTCGTCAACAACCACAGATGAGGGCCTCAGCATCAGCCATCTGGCAGCTTCGGTGTTGAAGGCGCACCGCAGCGGCAGCACCAGAAAAGCGGCCGCGGCCGTGCCCAGCAGAACGCACGGCGTCAAGGCTCGCCAAAAACGGTCAGCACCGGACCGCAGCGCCAGTACAAGCAGCAGACCGGCGTGGAAGCATGCCGTGACCAGGGCTACTAACTCCGCCGTCAGAGCCAGGGCGTCTCCCACTGGCCAGCGATCGTAGTCGCGCACGGTTGCCACCCGGATGTAGAGCTCGGAGACGCCGGCACCAATGGTGGGCAGCTCTAGTAGAGCTTGGCACACTGCCAGCAGCCGATGGCCCGGCTGGTACAGCGAGAACTCCACGGCCACTGCCCGGGTGCGCCGATTGAAGGCCCAGTCGGAGCGGGCTAGCTGATCGATGGTTTCCATGGCAACGGTGACGTTCGAGTCCAGGTAGCGAGGCCGGCCCAGACAGTGAAGGAACGGACTCTGACGGGCTGGTATTAAATAGCCGCAGCCGATCTGTGGAATTTCGTGCATTATGCGCTGCATCACTACGAGATGTACTATTAAAGAGCATCGGTAGTTCATAAAACTGTTATAGCATTTTTACACTTTATTTGCCACTGCGATGTTTCTTCGCAACTGCGAACTGCCTTTTTACACCCTGTGTGAGCGCTCAGTAGTCAGCGGAATGAACCTGACTGCTTGCCTCTTTGTTGGCTGTGGGTTGACTGTCGCCTTGGACTTGCGTCAGTCAACTGCCGCACAAAGACTCTAGCTCAGAAGCTATATGAGGCAAACAAAGACTCCAGCTCAGAAGCTATATGCAGCAAACAAAGACTCCAGCTCAGAGCTATATGTGGCAAACAAAGACTGCAGCTCAGAAACAAAGACTGCAGCTAAGAAGCTACATATAGCAAATAGACTGCAGATCAAAAGCAGCAAACGTACAGCAAACAAAGACTCCAGCTCAGAAGCTGGCAAACAAAGACTCCAGCTCAGAAGCTATATGTAGCAAACAAAGACTGCAGCTCAGAAGATACATATAGCAAACAGACTGTAGCTAAGAAGCTGCATGTAGCAAACAAAGACTCACGGAAACTGCGCCATCCGCTGCACCCGTAGCTGCCGGGTCCGCATCATCGACCAGACAGTCGGGGGAACCGCTGCCACCAACGACGCTCGCAACCGTCTTCGGGCAGGCGACCGACGCGCCTCGAAGTCGTCGCAGACGCGGCGGCGCAGTTGACGGCCAGACAAGCGCGGCGTCGTGCGAGTAGACAAAGACCGACCCGGCCGCTGATGGCTTCAGCAGGCCGGCCGTGCCGTAGAGGCCGGGCAGCAGGGCCAGCCGGCACCAGCGCCAGAACGCAACCGCGTCGCGGGCGGAGCTCAACGGCTGCGTGGCGTTCGACGGCACCTGGCGGCCGAGGCCACCGCCGTCGAACAGGACGCTGCGAAGGTGCCGACGGAGTCGCCAGTTTGATCCGCCACCTCCGCCGGAGCAACTGCCGACTGAAGCGGCGGCGGCCAAAGCCAGCAGGCCGAGCTGGAGGCAGACGGCCGAGGCGTGGGCAAGACGGCGCCGTCGGCTTTCGGATGGCCGCGTCTGGGACAGCAGGCGCCACGGCAGCCAGTCGGGCAGGCGGCGGCCGCCGCTGTTTTGGCCGGTTGGCGTCTGGGTTGCCATGGTAACTGCGGGCAGGGGAGTGATGTATCGAGCAAATACTACATGAGTACATCCAGACTGAACAAAGACTACATATTAGTAAATCCAGACTGACCAAAGACTGTAGATTAGTGCATCCAGACTGAACAAAGACAACACATTAAAACCATCCAGACTGAACAAAGACTGAACAAATAGTACATCCAGACTGAAAAAGACAGACATTGGTCTAAAAAGTTCGCCAAAAGGGTGTTAGTTTGTTGGGGGACGGTTTGGCGCAGCCAGCTCACCCCTGAGCAGGCACACGCTCACACAGGGTGTACAGCAGCCCTGACTTTCTAATCGTGAGACATGTACACTCTCTGTGCCTTAGGCGTTAGCTCTTATCGATGAGAATTTCAGGAGAATCTCCAACCCCCTAATTAATGTGTGCAAGCCCGGAATCAAACCCAAGTTTACTTCGGCGCGAGAATCAGACGCGATTGGCCCGCGCTGCCGCCAAATGGTGTAGAAATTAATGGCTAGATTATCCCACAGACACTTGAATAGCTGGATGGGCCACTCAGCATATTTGTGTGTAAACTACTTTCAGTTCAGTAGTAAGTTAAACTGAAGCATTTTATTGTATTTTTAAATGGCTCAATTTATTGGCTCTTACTCCAGCTTAAACCATCCAACTGCGCCTTTCCACACTACCCCCGCCGCCTCGTCCCAATTTTTATTGCCTTTCTCGGACTCCCAGCCTGAAGCTGCAGCTATGTACATTTCAGTGGACTGGCTAATGTACATTATTGCTGAACCAATTAGCAAGTTGTTTACGCCTGCAAGCCTGGGCTTCTAAACTTATCAAAGTCCCCCCGCCCCGCCCAATTTTTATTGCCTCTCTCGGCCGGACATCCAGCCTAAAGCGGCTATGTACATTTTAGTGGACTGGCCAATGTACATTATTGCTGAACCAATTAGCACGCTGTTTACGCCTGCAAGCTTGGGCTTCTAAACTTATCAAAGTCATTTCAGATTGCCTTTATTCTTATAAAATAGCTTATGTATTCTTCTTTGCTGCTGAACTGAAAGTAGAAAGCTGTTTTACTAAGTATATATGCCTGAGTGGCCCATCTAGTCATTTTAGTATCTGTGGACTATACTTAGATTATTAAAATTCTATCTGCTTTCAATTAGAAGTGCGCATGGACTACGAACGTAGCTGCATGGTCTGGTTCCAATATTTTTTATGAACTCGCGTCAGCGTTTCGTTATGGTCCCGGCTGCAGAAACAGCCGCAGTCAGGCTTGGTGAAACACTCATTACCAGTAGATACGATTCTCCGTTGCACGCCCTGATGCATGAGAGAGTGGCGCAAAAGAAAAGGGCTGCTGGTTTCTGCTTCTGCTGTTGCTGTTTTTGCTGCAGTCGCTTCTGAGACAGAGCAAGACAGAATTAAAGATGAGGAGAAACTCCGCTTTTACAGTTGGGCTTGGCCAACTCTCTCTCTCTCTCTTTCAGTCTTTCTTTTACTGGGCTTCTTCTGTCTTTTTTGTCCCGTCCCGCTGTCTGCTTCTGGCGCGGAAGCAGCTTGATAGAAATAGTCTCAGACTCAGTCTCAACTCACTCATCCATTCCTAGGCAAAATACCTGTCGATTGAATTGCTATTTTTAGATTGTTGAGCCAACTGAAGCTCAAGCTGCTGTCTTTTACTAAAATACTTTCTTCTTGGGTGTAAAATAGGTTTACACCAACTTATGCTGGCATGGAAGTCTTAATTTAATTTTTTTTATTTAAAAATAAATTTTTAGTCAGTATATTTCATTGATTTCATTTTAGATTTCATACAGCATTACTAGATTCAAATTTTTACCTAGTTGGCACATTAATTACCTAATCAGTAGACTCATTACCTAATCAGCAAATTCATTACCTAATCAGCAGATTCACTACCTAATCAGTAGATTTACTACCTAATCGGTAGATTTATTACCTAATCAGTAGATTCACTACCTAATCGGTAGATTTATTACCTAATCAGCAGATTCACTACCTAACCGGTAGATTCATTACCTAATCAGCAGATTCACTACCTAACCGGTAGATTTATTACCTAATCAGCAGATTCACTACCTAACCGGTAGATTCATTACCTAATCAGCAGATTCACTACCTAACCGGTAGATTTATTACCTAATCAGCAGATTCATTACCTAATCAGCAGATTCACTACCTAATCGGTAGATTTATTACCTAATCAGCAGATTCACTACCTAATCAGTAGATTCACTACCTAATCGGTAGATTTATTACCTAATCAGCAGATTCACTACCTAATCGGTAGATTTATTACCTAATCAGCAGATTCATTACCTAATCAGCAGATTCACTACCTAATCGGTAGATTTATTACCTAATCAGCAGATTCACTACCTAATCAGTAGATTCACTACCTAATCGGTAGATTTATTACCTAATCAGCAGATTCACTACCTAATCAGTCGGTTCAAAATCCTCTGATCAAATCTGCACTTTTATACTATTCCAAACCCATCGCAGACGGAGGGGTTGGAGCTGCAATGCACTCGTACAGGAAAAATAAGCATAAACACTATAATCCCATCTACTCATCTAGCCAGGCATGAACAGACTCTCAAGGGATTTCTGTCTCAGTGATATCTCTGTGTTACACCCTTAAATCATTAGCATACATGCAGTTATAGTCTCATAAAATATGAGTTGTAACCAGCTAGCTTTCTTTTTCGTTACAAGTAGTCAATTTTTGTAATTTATTTTCTATAGTGCATGCGCTCTCAGTAACTCTGATTTAGAACTGCAAACAGTTGAATTCGAACGGGAAGTCAGGGGGGGGGGCAAAGACGTTGAAAGGGTTTTAAACAGATGTCAGAGAGGGCGCCAAAATAAGCGTGATAGGGCGCCTAAATAGGCATCAGAGAAGCGCCAATAATAGTGTCAGAAAAAACGCCAAAAAAGCGAGAAAAGGGCGCCAAAAAGGTGTTCAATAGGGCGCCATAAAGGTGTGTCAGATAGGGCGCCAGAATAGGTGTGTCAGATAGGGCGCCAGAATAGGTGTGTCAGATAGGGCGCCAGAATAGGTGTGTCAGATAGGGCGCCAGAATAGGTGTGTCAGATAGGGCGCCAGAATAGGTGTGTCAGATAGGGCGCCAGAATAGGTGTGTCAGATAGGGCGCCAGAATAGGTGTGTCAGATAGGGCGCCAGAATAGGTGTGTCAGATAGGGCGCCAGAATAGGTGTGTCAGATAGGGCGCCAGAAAAGGTGTGTCAGATAGGGCGCCAGTATAGGTGTGTCAGATAGGGCGCCAGAATAGGTGTGTCAGATAGGGCGCCAGAATAGGTGTGTCAGATAGGGCGCCAGAATAGGTGTGTCAGATAGGGCGCCAGAATAGGTGTGTCAGATAGGGCGCCAGAATAGGTGTGTCAGATCTATAGCCGCAGGGGCTATATATGTACTCACCATGCAATACCGGATGTGCTGACGAATGCCAGTGGTAATCAGTTTTGAATTTTATCCGAATCTCCTTGCCCCGAGTCTGGGGCCAGAAAAAACTGCTTATAGAGTTAGTGCATGTGTTTATAGCTACGGAAAGTTCCCAGGTAAGCGCCAGAGTGAAGAACTCACACCCCCCAACAAGCCTATTACTAGCCAGCAGTAAGAAGCGGCAAGAGTGGATAGAACCCATGCAAGCCCCACCCTCCATCTGCAGTTGCTCAGCCCGCGCGTTGCCATTGTAAACAATTTGGCCTAAACGATGCCCGCGCCTGCTACCAGGCGGGATGACTCTGGGGAGAAGCAGATGCCTTAGCTATGATGCTCAGCTGAAAAATCCTCAACTTCCTAGGAAGCTGCCCCGGGGATGCCGCTGCAGCAGGGACTTAATTTATTCAGTAGAGCCTGCAGAAGTAGTATAAGGCCGGAGCCTGCGCTAACCACTACTTCCCTCCTCCATCTTTGCCAGGAGTATCTCTTGAGTAGCTTTCATTTTTGTTGATGGGATTTGGATTTTTCCCGCAGCCCTTTGTTCCAGTCTAGTCAAAAGTACGCGATTTTGTTCTCAAGAATTTTTTTCGCCACAAACCCGCTGAGCCTCCTGGTAACCCCCTCCCCCTCGCGGCGCTGTCACAGTTAGTTGCCATGACAACCGATGTAGCTATTAACTCACATTAGGTGACTCTCCCACCATTGTCAAGTGACTCTCTCGCCAATGTCACTTATTTTAGTGGCTCTCTCGCCAATATCACTTATTTTAGTGACTCTCCCACCAATGTCACTCACTTTAGTGACTCTCCCACCAATGTCACTCATTTTAGTGACTCTCCCACCAATGTCACTTATTTTAGTGGCTCTCTCGCCAATATCACTTATTTTAGTGACTCTCCCACCAATGTCACTCACTTTAGTGACTCTCCCACCAATTTCACTCATTCCAGTGACTCCCCGCGAATGTCACTGACTTTAGTGACTCACCCGCCAAGGTCACTCATTTTAGTGACTCTCCCACCAATGTCACTCATTTAGGGACTCTCTCGCGGAGTTCATTCATTTTAGTAAACAAATAAAAACAAACACGATTAACACACAAAGTTAAGAGCAAGCAATTATAAGCCAATGCATCTGATTATGCGAAACACAGACAAGAGACGGGACCAAGCAAGAGGATGTCATGGAGTACGACGGACTTTAAACACTTCCATGTAAACTGCTCAACTTTGATTAATTAACCAAACTAATCAGGGAATGATAAGTTCGCCTGAATGAAGACTTACGAGTACTTACCTAGAATACTAAATTAATTGTCGCATGGGGACTGCTCAAATCCCACCATAAACCGACAACCAACCAGAGGTCTGCGTTCTCTTATTGCCAACACATTTATTATAAGTGTATATTTTTTAGTTAACGACACTGTCTTAAATACAAAAGCCAATTAAATAAGCAAAACGGCGGAGCAGAAAGCAAAGATTTGATAGCAGACACGGGACAATAAAGGGCATGGGAAACGATAGGCAAAAGGCTGGCTACAAAATCGCATTGTTTGGCGTCGACGACTTTGCAAGCGCTGTCCCACTGGGTGGAAACTCGAATTAATTAGGATTGTTCGCTTATATAGTGAATACAGAGCATAAACACACGCAGTTGGTAACTGAGGAGAACTGAATCAAGTTTAGCTGCAGGACAGACAGCTGGTTACTGAAGATTAGGAGAAAAAGGCATGCACAGGCTCCGATACTTCGGCATGGGGTCAGACAGACAGACAGACACAGACAGACAGACAGACAGACAGACAGACAGACAGACAGACAGACAGACAGACAGAGACACTATGACAGACAGACACAGACAGACAGATAGACAGACAGACAGACAGACAGACAGACAGACAGGCAGACAGACAGGCAGACAGACAGGCAGACAGACAGACAGACAGACAGACAGACAGAGACACAGACAGACAGAGACACTATGACAGACAGACAGACAGACAGACAGACACACAGACAGACAGACAGACACACAGACAGACAGACAGACAGACAGACAGACAGACAGACAGACAGACAGACAGAGACACAGACAGACACACAGACAGACAGACAGACAGACACACAGACAGACACACAGACAGACAGACAGACAGACAGACACAGACAGACAGACAGACAGACAGACAGACAGACAGACAGACAGACAGACACACAGACAGACAGACAGACAGACAGACAGACAGACAGACAGACAGACAGAGACACAGACAGACAGAGACACTATGACAGACAGACAGACAGACAGACAGACAGACAGACACAGACAGACAGACAGACAGACAGACAGACAGACAGACAGACAGACAGACAGACAGAGACACAGACAGACAGAGACACTATGACAGACAGACAGACAGACAGAACGGACACGAGACGCAGAATCACAATCGATACAGTAAAAGCCGGGTCGAACAATTACCAAATAAAAATAATTAAGCTCCGCAGGGGGCGCACAGATTTGATGCAAGCAAGGAAATTAATATAAAAGTTCTACACTTGAATAAATCAACAACAGTGAGAAATTAAAACTACTGTGCTGTTTATTGCTACAGACAGGCAATAAAGATATAGTATCAAATAATTAAAGAATTTAATTCAACATCGAGTGCACTATTGCCACAGTTGAGTGCAGCTTATTAGTTATACTGTGAATTCTATTGATATACTATTAATAGTAAGCAATTGGTACGCATTGTTATAAAGGAAATTTCGATAATTATTTTAATTGAAATAAATTGCCTAACCCACAGCCGTTAGTAACCTCAATAGTTTCATAGTCCAATTAATTAGTTAATTGTGCCAAAGCACGAAATTCCAGCAAGTCCACCATTCTTAGAAGGGCTCAGGCAAGGAGTTAAATGAGTTTTTTAAAAACTTTAAATAAGTTTAAAAAAATAATTGGTTGATCAGAATGAATTCAGTGTACAAAAATGTTTAACCAACAGACGCAGAGTGAAATAAATCACTGGGTGAAGTTGACGGGAGTGCAAAGATCAGAACTGGGCCTAAGCTGTGCTCAGTTGAAACCGGAACTAATCGTCCTTTTTTAATTAAGGCTTTGAAGTTGAAATCACAGGTAAGGGTAAGGAGTTGAGGGAAGACGGTGTACATTAGAGTAAGGGGTTGAGGGGAGTGTACATTAGGGTAAGGGGTTGAGGGAGTGTACATTAGGGTAAGGGATTGAGGGGAGTGTACATTAGGGTAAGGGGTTGAGGAGAGTGTACATTAGGATAAGGGTTTGAGGGGAGTGTACATCAGGCGGGGAAGGGGGTTGAGGGCCGAGAGTGTACATTAGGGTAAGGGATTGAGGAGAGTGTACATTAGGGTAAGGGGTTGAGGGGAGTGTACATTAGGGTAAGGGGTTGAGGAGAGTGTACATTAGGATAAGGGTTTGAGGGGAGTGTACATTAGGGTAAGGGGTTGAGGGAGTGTACATTAGGGTAAGGGGTTGGGGGAGTGTACATTAGGGTAAGGGATTGAGGGAGTGTACATTAGGGTAAGGGGTTGAGGGAGTGTACATTAGGGTAAGGGGTTGAGGGAGTGTACATTAGGGTAAGGGGTTGAGGAGAGTGTACATTAGGGCAAGGGTTGAGGGGAGTGTACATTAGGATAAGGGTTTGAGGGGAGTGTACATCAGGCGGGAAGGGGGTTGAGGGCCGAGAGTGTACATTAGGACACCAAACGCTGGCGGAGCCTAAATTAAAAGTGACAATAAGTTTTCTGCTTATAACACAAATATATATATCCACAAGTTACTGACCATAATGTGATAACTAAATTAATGTAAGCAAGTAAAATGTAGTAAAAATATATAATTCTTAAATAGCAAAGCATTGCATAGAAGCTGGCACGCGCTGAAAGCGACACAAAAAAAGAAAAATTCGAGACAGAGAGAAAAAAATTGGCGAAGCCGACTGTGTAATTATTTTATATAATATAATATAATATAATATAATATAATATAATTTTGACGTACATGGATATGCGAAAAAGCTGTAGCTAGAGCTTCGGCTGGAGTAAAACAATAAAATATTATAAAAGTTTAACTAACAGCGAACACAATTAGTTAGAAATCGACACAAAAAACAACAAAAAAGCTATTTTGAACAAAAGAAAGCCTCAGAAATAGACCATACCTATAGTGAATTTATATATTCTATATTAGTGGCATAATGCCAAACAGTTTAGTCCAAAAAGCTACTTGCCACTCCAGGTGAAACTATTATTGCAGTCTATGACCTAAAGTGGGTAGTTTCTGCAGCAGTCTATGGCTTAAACTGCGTAGTAGTTTCTGTAGTAGTCAATGGCCTGAAGTGGGTAGTAGTCTCTGCAGCAGTCTATGGCTTAAAGTGGGTAGTTTCTGCAGCAGTCTATGGCTTAAACTGCGTAGTAGTTTCTGTAGTAGTCAATGGCCTGAAGTGGGTAGTAGTCTCTGCAGCAGTCTATGGCTTAAAGTGGGTAGTTTCTGTAGTAGTCAATGGCCTGAAGTGGGTAGTAGTCTCTGCAGCAGTCTATGGCTTAAAGTGGGTAGTTTCTGTAGTAGTCTATGGCCTAAAGTGGGTAGTGGTTTCTGTAGTAGTCAATGGCCTAAAGTGGGTAGTAGTTTCTGCAGCAGTCTATGGCCTAAAGTGGGTAGTGGTCTCTGCAGCAGTCTATGGCCTAAAGTGGGTATTAGTTTCAGTAGCAGTAGACCGGTTAACATCAGGTTACCACATTTAATTTGCCAACATTTGTCAAGTTTACTTACGCATTATTATATATTCTCAGCTAACAACTATACAGACACAACATGCAATTATAAAGCTGAATGCCCAGAAGCAGAGTAATCACAGGGACAGCAGAACCAAAGCGAAAAAAACACGAATTTCAGACAAGAAATTACATATAGCAGCTACTTATATTTTCGAACAGGATCGCTCAGACGATTTCGTACAGTTCAACGGGACCATTTTTCTCTGATTCCGTTGGCGCTGGCGCCGTCGGCGAAGGATTCGAGGTAGCTGCTGCTGAAATGGCGTCCGCTAATTCGCCAGGTTGGCTAGCGGGAGCGACTGTGGAAGCCACGGCTGGCGTTGGTGCAGCCGAGGCAATTTCAGCTTCAAGCAGCTGCATGTAGGCCCGGTAGCGGACCAGCTCGTGCTGCAGGAAGGCCACGTGTCGTTGCCGCTCCGCGCCGCCGACAGGGCAGACAACGGGAGAGGCGGCGGCGGTGGCGGGGGTCGCCGTCGGCTGCGCTGCTGGGGAGGTGTCCGAGGGGGCATCGCCGGAAGAGGCGCCAAGAGATTGCAGTTCGCTTTTGA
Organism: Macrostomum lignano; assembly: GCA_002269645.1. NCBI lineage: Eukaryota > Metazoa > Platyhelminthes > Macrostomidae > Macrostomum > Macrostomum lignano. The sequence continues at coordinate 326,564 of NIVC01000618.1, forward strand.
CAGAGGCGACCTGCAGCCGGAGGCAGAAAATTATAAAAAATGGACTCATCAAGAGACTAGCTCGCAAGCAGGACACCTGATGGACTAACAACTTTTTGATGACCTCACTTTGACACTGCGGAACTTAAAATGATTCCTGGTGAATCTCATACCAACCTCATGAATATCATACTGACCTCATGATTCGCATACCGATCTTATGAATCTCATACCGACCTTATGAATCTCATACCGACCTCATTTAACTTATACCAACCTCATGAATCTCATACTAACCTCATGAATATCATACCGACCTCATTTAACTCATACTGACCTCATTAATCTCACACTGATCTAATGAATCTCATACCGACCTCATGAATCTCATCTGACCTCATGAACTTCATACTGACCTCATGAATCTCATACCGATCTAATGAATCTCATACCGACTTCATGAATCTCACGCTGACCTCATGAATCTCACGCTGACCTAATGAATCTCATACCAACCTTATGAATCTCATACCGACCTCATGAATCTCACGCTGACCTAATGAATATCATACTGACCTCATGAATCTCATACTGACCTCATGAATCTCATACCGACTTCATGAATCTCAAGCTGACCTCATGAATCTCATACCGACCTCATGAATCTCATACCGACCTCATGAATCTCATACCGACCTCATGAATCTCACGCTGACCTAATGAATCTCATACCGACCTCATGAATCTCATACCGACCTCATGAATCTCACGCTGACCTAATGAATCTCATACTGACCTCGTGAATCTCATACCGCCCTTATGAATATCATACCGATTTCATGAATCTCACGCTGACCTCATAGATCTAATACTGGCATCAGAGTGACTCCATCGCTCACCTGTTCCCTAAACCGGATCAGCTGTTCAGCAATAGGCAAATTGGACGGGCCAGAAGGCAGCAACGGGCGGGCGAAGGCGCAGGCTGGCTGGCTGCCAACCGGAGCCGGCAGCGCCTGTGCGGACAGCCAAGCGGCTGCCCGATTGACGGCTTCAACCCAGGCGTCGGCGTCCGCCTGCGACGCGGCTTGAAGTAACAATTCGGCGCCGCTAGCTAATCTTAGGCGCCAGACGTGGCGCCGTTTAGTATACTCGGGCGCCGGGCCGGCCAAGGAATGATGGACGCGCAGCTCGGCGTCTGGCGAAGCGGCGGCAACGGCAGCAACTGAGTCGTCCTTGTGCATGGCCAGGCTGAGGTCTTTGAGCACGCAGTACACGCGGCGCCAGGACCGACGGCCTTTGCGCGTCCGACGCCCGCCAGAGTCGAGGATCTGTTTGAGTGGAGATGCAGGAATTCATCTATCAATCACCTCCCCCCAGTAAAGGCTATAGGGGGACATGTAAATGCTTTATTCTCTCCCCACTTTGTGGTGACCCGTTGTGGAAATCAATAATTTTGCTATAGGGCGCTAAAATGAGTGCCTGTTGCGCTAAAATGAGTGCCTGTTGCGCTAAAATGAGTGCCTGTTGCGCTAAAATGAGTGCCTGTTGCGCTAAAATGAGTGCCTGTGGCGCTAAAATGAGTGCCTGTTGCGCTAAAATGAGTGCCTGTTGCGCTAAAAAAGAAGTGCCTGTTACGCTAAAAAAGAAGTGCCTGTGGCGCTAAAATGAGTTGCCTGTAGTGTCAAAATGAGTGCCTGCAGCGCCAAAAATAAGTGCCTGTGGCGCTGAAATAAGTGCCTGTGGTCCCTAAAATGAGCGCTGACAACATTAAATTTCAAAATAATGTAAATAAACTTAGTACTAAATAGATGACGAGGCATTCCACCTTAAAAATACAGTAATAGCTACTCATGCCGTTTACCTAAAGTTACGTTAATTTTTGTTTGCTGCTTTCATAGGTAAGGACTCTGGCTGTTCCCTCCTGACCCAGCGCTTACACCTATAACTTGACAACAATACAGAAATCCAACTCACGTGCTTCCTAACCAAGAAGCCCTTTCGAAATTCGATGCCGGGACCGCTGCTGCCGCCGCCGCCGCCGCCGCCGTTGCCATCGCCGGTCGCCAAGCCCGGATTGCTGAGCCCGGCCGTGTCGCCAGCAGCGCCTGCCGAGCCTGATTGGCCGTCGCTGACACCGGGTTGGCCTGGCGGCGCACCGGTGGCCGACTTGACAGTCGCAGCAGCTGCAGCAGCCGCCGCTCCGGCCGCTGCATCAGCGGAATCGATGGGTCCCAAACCGGCTGGCTGCAGGATAGGCTGAGACTTAATAGCCTGATAGAGCGACTTCAGCACCTCCCTGGGATAATTCTGGCCTTCGTTTAAATTAGCCAAATTGTCAATAAACTGCTGGCTAGTCATTCTCTGGCCAATAGCTCCGTGTAGGTCTTTGTTCAGCAGCAGCAGGGCGCAGGCTAGGGTGTGACAAGAGTCGGCAGTGGGATAGCTATCGGGATTGCAGCGCAGGTAGGACTTGGCAAAGTGCAGCAATACCCGCTCCTGATCGGCCGTTTCGCCTTGCAGACAAAATCTGCTAAGAAATTTCCTCAACGCTGTGTCCAAAGTGTCGTCGCTAAAGTCGAACAGAGCGGCGTACTCTTCGCCAACCAGAGTGTTGAAATCGTTTTTACGGGACAGGTGCTTCGCTACGTCAGTGTGCCGGAAGCCCTCTAGCAGGAACAGACGCTTAGCCAGACGCCTGGCCGCTTCTCTGTCTGCCGCTTTTGGCGGCTGATGATAAATACTCTCAGCTAGGGACTCGGAGTCCGAGCTGCTGTCCTCCTGACCGTCTGGCGGAGTGCGCGGATCTTCCGGCTCCAGCTCGTTGCCGCTGCCGCTGCCGCCATTGCAGTCAACAATGGACGGCTGTCTTGAAACGGACACCAACTGATCTTCATCCTCAGACTCTTCGTTATCAACAGGATCCGGGCCAGTTACAATTATGTCGGGCTTGGAGGCTTCATCCATGAAGGCCAAGCCGTTGCCGTCTGCATTCAACAGCTCCTCGATGGTGGCAGCATTGGTGGATGATTCCTCAGCTTCAGTCATGATGGGAAAGAGAGATTAGGGCTTTATTATTGAATTTTAATAATTAGATTTATTTTATTTGGTCGGCAACTGGCCCAAGAACCTGCCAGTGCAAGATTGCGGCAAGCCTTGGCTGCGCAATGCTGCATGAATTGCAAATTTGAATTGCTTTCTTAATATGCTAATGAGAGCCTGGGATAATGTGTTAGTGTTGGAACTCGCCATCTCATAAGCCAGATTGAATCAGTTTGATTAAACTCAAAACTATGCATCCTGGTTTGTTTACATGCATGGTCACATTTGTTTGTAGCTAGTGCGCAAAAATTAGCTTTTGTTGTGCAATTCACAGTCATGAAATCTGGCCCTCAAAACAGAGTGTACATGCCTAATGATAGGAAAGTCAGAGCTGCAGTACACTATGGTTGTGTGTGTTCAGGAGTCAGAGGAATGGATACAACCATTCTACTATATATTCTGTGCTATTACAATTTTTTTAAACTGATTGCCTAAATCTGGCTGAACAAAAAAGTTAAATTTCAGATTCTGATTCTCCTAGACTAGAATGTAAATTCTTTAAATTGATTGGCTAGACGACAGCTTCAAAATAAAAAAATTATGCTATATTTATTACACTAATTAAAATCATAAAATAGATACTAATCCCAAGGGCCTAGGCCAATTCATTGCAGCATAGCAACACTACTGACCTATAGAACTAAGGAATCTGCTATCTAGAAGTGCTCTCTCTAGACTGTGCCTTCATTTACCATATATATATGAATATTTATATCCTATGAAGCAGATTGTCAAAAAAATTATCTATAACAAAGACAGTGTATTTTATAAATATAATAAAAGCTGAAACTTAAGCCTTTAGTAGCAATATTATATAATAGCTTCAATGGACTATACAACTATTGTGAAAACAATGAAGGCTTTAATCACTATGCTTTGCTTTGGTAATTGGCATTAGGGACAGATTTAGGGGGGGGATGGCTATCTCCCTATCCCCCCAATAGCTTGATAAGGCATATTTGCACCCCCTAAAAGCCAAAGTTTGTGTCCTTTAAACTTGCTTTTTTGCCCTTCCACACATACATGTTTTGCACCTCTAAGCTTGATTTTTTTGCCCTTTACATGCATGCCAATCATATATTTGTTACATTATGACAACTTGCTATTATGCAAATAACTATGCTACTTGTTTGTTAGTCTTTGTTAACCTATTACTTATTTAGTGATTTTAACAATAACATTAATTTACTTATGACTTTATAGATTCAGCTGCCTTGAAATGTCCTTTGGGTATTTACTTCTATCCAATGCTTTAATCATAAGCCAATAATAGTATTTGTTTAATAGCCTATAGTCTACAATTCTAGGGCTAATCTTGCTCTTTCATAATCATAGTACCTATTAATAAAGCTATATCATGGACCAAATGAAATGCTACTGCTACTAGCCTTGCTACTATAGACAAGAGCTCATTACAGATTATAGCAAATGTATAATGTATATTAGATTTTTAAATTTAATATATATAATCCCAAATGGCTACAAAAGCTATATTAAATATACCAGGTGTTACAAAAAAACTTGACACTTTAGACTTTCATTATAAAAATATTGCATGACTTTTTTCAGCATAAATTCTTGTGTCATCTTAATGTACATAAACTTGAGAATCAGTGGCTACTAAAAATTTCCACGTTTGACCAAAGCCCACAAAAAATGGAAGCCAGAAGGCACAGTGTCAGCTCTGCTCAATGCAGGCATATCAATGATAGACATTGCTCATTTAATTGGCATGAATTGGTTGGTTAAGAACATGTCATTCTAGGATAATCCTTCTAGCCACCACAGTCAAGTGACTTGACTATATTGCCAAGGTCTACTCAAGCTTCCAGCCACGACTGGAGAAAGTTGTGGCTGCCAATGGCAACTATATTGACTGAGCTAGCACTTTGCATGTATTTTAATATAACAGAAAAAAAAAGTTAATTTTTTATATATGCACTAAACTATAGCAATTTTTAGTGAATAACCCTGTTTTGTCAAGTTTTTTTGTAACACCCAGTAAATAAGCCCTATACTGACTTGTCAGCAATCTTCTAGTTTACTATATTTAATTATTTTTATGTTTTTACAAACTTTTCAATTTTTAATCTATCTAGTGATTCCCAGTACAAGAATATTGACTGATAGATGGCAGGCCTACAATACAACAGCTTGCGGAATAATGTGGCTATTAATTATTGACTCTATTTTATAGATCCCACAACCCAACTATCTTAATCTATATAAATACCATTGAGGGGTCATGGGAAGGGTTCCTGGACACTTCGTCATCTTACCACTTCGTCATCTCAATGACGAAGTGACCATGGTTTTTGGATGCTTCGTCATATCAAAAAATGTTAGTAAATCTAGATGACGAAGTGACCAAATTTTGAGGACACTTCGTCATCCCAAGATTTAGCAACACTGTAAATTGTTATTCGATTGTTATTGTTATAAATTGTTACTCAATCATATTAGTCAATTTTGTCTGTTGTCGCTATAATTGGCATCCAATGTACACAATGTATACGCAGTTTGCATATGCACGCTTCAATGTACGAGTACATACGTAGATACTAGTGCTCATTGTAATTTTGTTCTAATGTTCAAACTTGCCAAGCTCTAATAATTATTTTTGCTTCCTTGCTAAAGCCTAAAATTGGCATTATCACTTCTACAACCCAGGGGAGGCAACAAAGTATGTGGCCATGGATTCCTCCTTGCTTCACCTGCAGAGACTTAACTAACCCTTGAATCACAACCCAATACAATCTGAGCTAGAGTGATGTTACGTAATGGATTTCTCCTTGCTCCACCTGCAGGGACTTAACCAACCCTTCACACGCATACAGTCTGAGCTAGAGCGTTTTCACCCCCTAAATGTGCTAAGCCATACATGTATTTGTGTCTATGAGTGCAACGTGCCAATTCTCCAACCAACTAACCACAGTGGCGGATCCAAGAGGGGTGCAGGTGCAGAGATGGTCACACCCCTCAAGACTGAAGTGGCCAGCCTACCCCCACCCAGAATTTTATTATAAATATGGTGCATGAAATCACATATGAGAAGCAAATACATGTAAGAAACAGCTAGTTTATCAGTGAAAATGGCAGACATCTGCATTTTTTGTCAAGAGCCAGTTAGCAAAAAACAGCAAGCGCTTCAATGTGACATTTGTCAGCAATGGCAGCACCGTCGTCTGCGTTGTGGCACAGGAATTTCTAAGGAAGAATATCGAGAGCTGTCTAGCCAAGGGAACTTTCCATGGAGCTGCACACGCTGTCGAGGTGAGCCGCCAGCCGTCCAGCAGCCGCCAGCCGTCCAGCAGCAGGTAGAGCCGCCAGCCGTCCAGCAGCAGGTAGAGCCGCCAGCCGTCCAGCAGCAGGTAGAGCCGCCAGCTGTCCAGCAGCAGGTAGAGCCGCCAGCCGTCCAGCAGCAGGTAGAGCCGCCAGCTGTCCAGCAGCAGGTAGAGCCGCCAGCCGTCCAGCAGCAGGTAGAGCCGCCAGCTGTCCAGCAGCAGGTAGAGCCGCCAGCCGTCCAGCCGCCAGCCGTCCAGCAGCAGGTAGAGCCGCCAGCCGTCCAGCAGCCGCCAGCCGTCCAGCAGCAGGTAGAGCCGCCAGCCGTCCAGCAGCTGCCAGCCGTCCAGCCGCCAGCCGTCCAGCAGCAGGTAGAGCCGCCAGCCGTCCAGCCGCCAGCCGTCCAGCAGCAGGTAGAGCCGGTTGCAGAGCTTATCCTAGCTGAATTGTACGCTATTGACGCAGTGCATGATTACAATTCTATCTTTAATTTACTTAAGAATGTAATTGGAGGCCAGGCAGGTCCTGAGTCATGCGTGCTTGATTTTGAAGCTGCTGTCTGGCAGTCACTGCGCTCCGTTTTTCCTCGTGCTAAATTGCAGGGCTGCCTATTCCACTACTCCCAAGCAATTTTTCGCCGTGTACAACACATGGGCCTCCAGCGAGCCTATCTCGAGGACCCTGGCACGCGAGAATTCTGCCGCTTGCTGATGGCGCTGCCTTATCTGCCAGGCGAACACATGGCTGATGGGCTTGCCCAGGTTATCGCTGGTGTTCAGTCTCCAGAACTACTCGACCTTGCCGAGTACGTCACCAGCACCTGGCTGGACAGCCCTGTGCATAGTGTCCAAGAGATAAGCGTGTTCGCCCAGTCAATTCGAACTAACAACGAGTGCGAAGGCTGGCACCGGCGACTAAAGCAGCGGGCGGAGCACACCCAGCTGACTCTGTATCCGCTGATGGAGTTGCTGCACAAGGAAGCCGAGCTTGTACCAGTTTACGCCTCCCTGGTGCGTGAGCAAGGAGCCCAAGAGCGTCAGTGCAAGTTGCGTTACCAGCAGCTGCAGGAGTCTGCAGAGCGCAACTGGGCCAAATATCGAGCTGGTGAACTCTCCATCCGCAGCTTCCTGCTTAGCTGCTCTCGCCTGGGTCACATCCCTCGGTTCGGCGGTCAAGTGCAAGGCCATCAGTGAGTATTTATTAAATGTACATAAGTTCTTGCTTGATTTTTAAAATCAGCCATGGAATTATTCTGTTCGGAAAAAATCACACTTGCTTAATACTAGTTGGTACTATTAATTCTGCAGTAATTTAAATGTATAGGTCTTAATGCTATTCTCTTTGGGCTTTGTGAAATTAGTGATCTTTGTGCTTACATGTAGCTACGAATTACGGTATTTAACGACTATCTTTGTGGGTCGTAACTCCGCCATTGTCTGGTCCCAAGCCCAGAATGTGAAAGGAGGAGGGCGACTATATGTAAATATATATACATGTATAATGTTTAATCTTTATCTTTATATAGTTATGTAGTTGCATGTACGAGTATACATGTTACATATAGCAAAGTTTTTCATACAAAATGTGGATGACGAAGTGTCCAGGGAGTAGATGACGAAGTGTCCACATTAGTAAGTGGATGACGAAGTGGTAAGATGACGAAGTGTCCAATAATAAGAGTGGATGACGAAGTGATAAGATGACGAAGTGTCCAGGAACCATGGGAAGATATCAAAGCCAAATTCAATGCAATGCACCATGGCACTAGCAACACCTTGTTTGATATTCACCTCAATGAGTAGTTGTGGCACTACCTTTTCTCATTGCCAAAGGTGTTAGAGAACTTTTTTTATTAGGTTAGGCACTATTATTGACACTCTAATGACTTTGTATTTTACTAGGAACAAGGCATATTTTTCATGTGAAAATAATTTAACGCAGTAAGTTAGAAGATTGCTGACTTGTCTTAGACTCTTTGGGCCTATTGATTTAATCTAAATACAATTTTAGGCCTAGATTCTTAGCTAGGCCAGGCCTATTTTAGTCTGATACTCAATAATATCTTGCATTTATTAACTAGGCCTATTTTCTATTTAGGATAAGAAAAATCTTAAAGATATAAAAATGTTAGATTTTTAACTTAAGTTATGTCTTACATTTATTATAGTGTAAGCTAAGTAGAATAGCTGAATTAAAATTGACAATTTTAACTATAAGCCTAAGAAAGAGCCTAAAACCATAAATATTATATTTACCTATTTGCATTGCCATTACGTTTTTCATTGAGTAGGCCTATACAAAGCATAAAAATAATTGAAAAAAAGACCAAATAAGGCAAGCATCATTTAATTTTGGCTTGGGTACTAATACTATTTTAGGCTATTTAATTGCCAGCCAGTGTCTAGCTACAGTTAAAAACAGATGGGTGTCCAAAAAACCCATAGAATGTCATAGTAACTAGGCGAAAATACGCATACGCACCAGAGGGGCACAAGCATTAGTCAACCAAGTGCGAGATCACTCAACACAATTAATTATCGAGCCGGACTTGAAAAAAGGTTTTAAACTAGTACTAAAGTTGTACTACTTTTTTACTGACTAAAATGCAACAACAATTACAAGCCAAAATTTGAATTATTTATAAACTTTTTTGGTTCTTAACGGCACATTCCAATAAAATATCAAGCTCTTACGAATATAAAATATAACAAATTGTAAATTTTGTTTGAAATAATTCGAAACAAAAAAATTCCTAATGCGGAATTGATTGGTATAGTAGCGTCGCTTTCGGATCATTTGCTAGTAGATTACGTATTATCCTCCTGGAAATGGTTGTATAAAAAGTTAAAAAGGGAGGGCCTTTTCATATTACCAATTCCAGAACCAGAATCGGTTCGGAATTCCAAGAAAAACAGCAGTATAACTATTAAACTCTGTTAATATTTGACTGCCTTAACAACCTAACTTAGCACAATTTTTCACTTTCTTCTTGGCGATTGTCATTCAATAATAAAAACTTTATAGCACGTATCTCCCTCTAGTTATGGAGACAAAAAGTTAAACTTCACAAATTGGTTCTGGTTCTGGAACCAGAACAAGCAATATGAAAAGGCCAAAAATCAAAAATCACAAAAATATGATGCTTCATTTTTCGACACTTTATTACGCGATTATTCCCTATTTGACTATTAGATGTTGACGAATTCGGTGGCACCCATTCCACCTTATTCTATATTACAGTATCCTCATTTGCCACTACATGTTTGTATGAAGTGTTACAAATATTCGGTAACTGCATGTGTATCGCATCTCTTCAATCCTTAATCCAGAGTTCTAAAGAGTGACTCAGTAACCTAGGATGACTGAGCAACATTTTTAGGCTTGCCCTAGCCTAGCCTTGCCTTTCCCCTGGCTCCAGTTCAGTCTTGGGTTGGGTCCAGTGTAAAGGTCAACAGTTTGTATATAAGCTAACAAAATTAATTTTGATCCCCACAATTTTGAGTTTCTTTAATTGTAAATACTTAGAAAACATAGCTAAACCAATTTATTTTATATATTTTTTTAATTTTGGTATGCATAATAAAAGAATAGAAGGTATCTGAATTTCAAATAACTATGACCTATCTTTATCAATATTGGCTCTATATTCATTGGCATTGTTAATTTTAATTAACTTAAATAATTCTGAATGTTAGTAAACATCTATTAAAATTCATTGAAAGTTAAGTGATATTATTGCATTGGTCAACATCAATGTCAATGATCATGTTTTCATTGATATGTCAAGTTAATAACAATTCGGCCTAATGAAAAAATGAAAAAATATTTTGCAAAATCAGATGTAGGCTAGTCCTTCTCCTTAATATAATAGTCAGTGTCAATATTGCAATAATTTAACTTTAAGTATTAAAAAATAGTATCTAATATATATTCTTTTTTTGTGGCTACTAGGCCATTATTAAGATTAAACTTTGTTCTAATATCATTATAGGTTTTTTCTACACTTAAAAATAATAGGGAGCCTACTAAGATTTTTTGGCATGTATTATATAATTAGGCACTTCAGTGAGAAAATTAAATTTCAGAAATTGTTATAGGCTGCTATTTCACTAGATAGATCTTACTTTCCCATTTCCAAAATGGCCAAACTTTAGTGATTTGGTTGAGTAATAAGGAAACTACAGCTATTTTAGTAACCCCGATTTGTGCCTTTAGCCAATGGAATTTTTACATTACGGTTTGTGATCATTTTTGGCCAAAAAGTTGGCTTTTTGTCTTTGAACACTTGTAATTAATTTTCTAGCCAACCAAAATGACTGTGCTTGGTGTCATTTTGTTCAGTTTTTTAGTGTTAATTGTATGAATTATATATTTTAATATTATTTTATATGCCCAAGTTGCTAAGCTAATTGAAACAGGATGGGTGTATGAAATTTTGACTATTTTAACCAGATACGCAATGATTGCAATTTTAAAAATACAATAGCATCTGTTCTGCTTGCTTAATTTATACAAGGCTAGTGTCATTTTGTTCAGGTTTTTACCTACTATAATACTATTCTACTTCTTGCCCTAAATTTTTAATGCATGACAGACACCCCAACTGCAATGTAATGTGCTGTACAGGCTTTGCGCATGGGTTTATTAAAAAACGGTTTTGCCTATCGTGTTCAGCATAGCAGAATTAGTTAAATGACACAGAGAACTAGTTTGCCGGAAGGCAGAGTCTCACAAAAAACACGAAATACACGTTTCAATGGGTATTTTACATGTAAACGTATCAAAAAAAGAAACCTCCACAAAATTTTTGCGCCTATAGCTATTGGCAAGCGGTTTTTTTTACTGTGCTTGTATTGTCAATAGGTAATGAAAAATATAAAGAGAAACAATGCAGGAAAAGGATTTCATGGAAAATTTTGGATTTGAAATTTTGCATAGAGCCATATGGGCATTAAAAGAAAAAAAAAATTTTTTTTAACACCAGAAAAATGTTTCTAAATTATCCCTTTACACTATAAAACCTTTGTTTCCATTATAAGAAACACATTGCAGCTAAGAAAAAGCATTTTCTGAACCACTGTTTTTTTATTCATTTTGGCTTCAATTTTATATTCCTCCTAAAAAATGGTCAACTTTAAAAATAGACAGTGCAAAAAGTATAACAAAGCTAGACTTGCAGTTGGTGTCATTTGAAAGAGCTCCTTTTTACCTTTTAAATGCATATTTTACTTTCATCCTGGCTTCTATAGTTTCTTTAAAATCGCCCTTGAAAAATTGGACTTTTTTCTTACTTTTTTGCCATTGGCACGCACTTCTTATAACTCACTGAAGTCCCTAATATAATATAGATTTTTTTCTATTTGGACCCTGGGTTTTTTAGGCCATACAGTAGCTACTGGCTATCCAAAAAAACCATTGGCAACTAGATTTGTGGCATCAGAGGCCAATCTGGCAACCAACTTAAACCAAGGCAATTGCCAATGATAAAACAGTCTGTCACATTTTATTACTGCTAAGTTTGGCTTGGCTGAAAACCTGAAGCCGGAGCTGATTTGAGCATATTATTTTTTTGTCAATGCATGAAAATTGTATTGTGATTTGCGTATGATTTTTGCTATGCACAGGCACTGGGACAGTTGGCAACTGAGGATGGCAATTGGCAACTAGATTTTGAGCTCCAGTTGCCATTGCCATTTAGCAACTGGATTTTGGACAAAAAAACCCAGTTTGGACCCCTAAGGCCTAATGCATCCATTAGATTATTTTCCTAGTCTATTGGTATAAATATTTTATATTTAGCATAGTATACTATTAGTATAGTAATATAACATAGATCTTGAAGTTTAAAAATGGCAATCTTTTATTGCACAATGCACATTTAATTTTTTTTATTAAAATTTATAACAAATTGATATTATATGAATTCTAACACTATATATTAATGCCATCTGTAGACATTTGGATCTTGATCCTGATCCTAAAAATTTTGATTCTATTCTTAAAATCCTATGATCTTGATCTCCCAACATCCTGTTATCCCAATTCCAAAATCCTAGTGTCCCAATCCCAAATTCCTAGGGTCCCAATCTCAAAATCCTGTGATCCAAATCCCAAAATCCTGTGATGTGATCCCAATCCCAAATCCAGTGATCCCAATCCCAAAATCCTGTGATCCCGATCCTAAAATCCTCGGAGGTCCCGATCTCAAAATCCTTGGTTCCCAATCCCAAAATCCTGTGATCCCGATCCCAAAATCCTGGGGTCCCGATCCCAAAATCCTGGAGTCCCGATCCTTCTCAATCCCGAAAAGTTTTATCTGGTCTCGTCATCTATTCACGCTTGTTAGAAGTCCAGTAAATAGCACGAGTTTAATACTCATCAAAATCCATTCCAAAACAATTCATGTGTTTTGCCAGAACGACCCAAAAGCAATGCCAGACACCAGCGCCGCCATAGACCAAAAGAAGAAGACAAAGAAGCCGCAGCCGCCGCCAGCTGAGCAGTCAAAGAAGAAGAAGCGAGCGGCCAGCGGCGATTCGTCGGCCTCGGACGACAGCGACAGCGGCTCGTCATCGTCAGGCTCCAGCTCGGACTCCTCCGCCTCGTCTTCTTCCACCTCATCCTCTTCTTCGTCTTCGTCTTCTTCTTCTAGATCTTCTTCGGCTTCGTCGTCTTCTTCTGCCGGCGGCTCGTCGGCCTCGCCGTCTAGCGAGAAGCGTCGGAAGCGACACGGCGGCACTTCGGCGCCTGCCGCTGCCGGCAAGAAAGAGCAGCAGCAGCAGCCGTCGAGGAAGCGCCGGCAGTCCGGGGGCGAAACAGCCGGCGACAATGGCAAAACCGGCGACCCAGCGCCGCCGCCGCCCGCCCGCGTCCGGGTGTCGCAGCTCAGCCGGAACGTGTCGCGCGCTCATGTCGAAGAAATTTTCGGCACATTTGGCAGCGTGAAGTCTGTTGATCTGCCGACTGAGAATCTGCACCCGGAATGCTGCAAAGGCTTCGCACTGATTGAATTCGCCACCGCCGCTGAAGCTGCCGAGGCTGTCAAACGGATGGACGGCGGTCAAATTGACGGACAAGAGGTACTTTTATTGATGACTCGCGGCTGAAAGGTCGGGTGTTCGATTCTCGACTCACTTGAAACAATTTGCGTCCTTGATCAAGACACATTAGCTGTGAAATGGGTACCAGCATTAGCTGGTGTAATTGGTGGCGACCCCTTGGGCTGAACAGCCGTACGTAGCTTCAGATGCTCCGCGCAATAGCTGCGGCTGGGCTGTTGGTTGCACATCTGGGCATTAGGGCAGCTACATACAAGCAACTCATTTTTAGAATATGAATAGGATTAGTACCGTTTACACTAGGTAATCAGTGGGAGTAACGAACCTTTAATAAAAGATCAGAATGCCTCGTCATCTAATTAGCTAGTGATTTGGAGAATTTAGCAGGTAGACGGCGAGAGTAGCTATACTGTTTAAATATATATGCAACACCTCGCCATCTAATTAGTTTTATTAATTTACTTTTTTAGGTTCGCGCCCACTTGCGCTCAGTGAACCCTGCGGCCGTGGCCCGATCTCGGTCCCCATCGGACCGGCGCAGACGGGATCGCGATCGCTCCCCCGTGCCGCGGTCCCGCCGGCCGGCGCATCGGTCGCCTTCCCCGGCGCCAATTAGACGGTGACGCCGGTCGAGCTCTTGAACTATAATAATAATTGACCGGTGATTGACTACTTGTCAGCCATCTACATTTGTAGTGCATTACTATTTACTTGGGATAGTTGTTAATAATTGGTAGCCATCAATCTGCTTGAATACGCGATTAAGGATTTGTTGTGCATTGTGCATCGAATTGCGGGTACATGATGTACTTTGCAGTCAGAATGCTTTGTTGCATGGCATCTGTTGTAATCGAACCTGCTGTTTATTTCCCATGTCTATCTATAACTACTATGAGTAGGCAGCTTCTGCTATTGCTTTAGCGATCAGTTTAATAATTGAATTTTCTCTATTGTAATTAACTAGGCAAATAAAATAGTGTATCTACTCGTATTTGAACTTTAATAACTTGATTGATGATGCTAGTTCCGGTGTCACAGTACAATGCCAGCTTCATTCACCGAGCCGAGCATTTGTTAAACTCATATTTATTAGTAATATAATTAATTATATACTCGTAACTACTCTGTTCATTCATTGGCAGGCAAACCAATAGCGAATTTCTATGAAATCCAGTTTTTGTGCCTTTGTGTTTTTAAAATTTAAAAAACTTTCAACAGTCTACTTTAGGTATCGGCAAACCTTTTTTGCCTGGGAGATGAAAGAGATGAAAGAAGAGGTGAGAGAAAAAAAGAGAAATGAGAGGAGAGAAGAGATATGAGATGAGAGGAAAGAAGGAGAGAGGAGAGGAGAGGAAAGGAGGAGAGAGGAGAGGATGAGAGAAGATAGGAAAGGAGAGAGGAGAGGAAAGGATGAGAGAGGAGAGGAGAGGAGGGGAGAGAAAAGGATGAGAGAAGATAGGAAAGGAGGAGAGAGGAGAGAGGAGAGGAGGAGAGATGAAAGGATGAGAGAGGAGAGGAGAGGAAAGGATGAGAGAAGATAGGAAAGGAGAGAGGAGAGGAAAGGAGGAGAGATGAGAGGAGAGGAGGGGAGAGAAAAGGATGAGAGAAGATAGGAAAGGAGGAGAGAGGAGAGGAAAGGATGAGAGGAGAGGAGAGATGAGAGAGGAGAGATGAGAGGAGAGGAGAGGAGAGGAAAGGATGAGAGAGCAGAGGAAAGGATGAGAGGAGAGGAAAGGATGAGAGAGGAGAGATGAGAGGAGAGGAGAGGATGAGAGAGCAGAGGAGGGGAAAGGAGGAGAGATGAGAGGAGAGGAGAGGAAAGGATGAGATGAGAGGAGAGGAGGGGAGAGAAAAGGATGAGAGAAGATAGGAAAGGAGGAGAGAGGAGAGGAAAGGATGAGAGGAGAGGAGAGATGAGAGAGGAGAGATGAGAGGAGAGGAGAGGAGAGGAAAGGATGAGAGAGCAGAGGAAAGGATGAGAGGAGAGGAGAGATGAGAGGAGAGGAGAGGAAAGGATGAGAGAGGAGAGATGAGAGGAGAGGAGAGGATGACAGAGCAGAGGAGGGGAAAGGAGGAGAGATGAGAGGAGAGGAGAGGAAAGGATGAGAGGAGAGGAGAGATGAAAGAGATGAGGGGAAAGGAGGAGACATGAGAGGACAGAGGAAAGGAGGGAAAAGAGAGAAGAGATGAGAAGACGAAGACCTTAAGCAGGCCGGATAGCTATCAGTTTCATAGAACCTGAGGGCTGGATAGAGAGGATGAGAGGAGAGGAGAGATGAGAGAGGAGAGATGAGAGGAGAGGAGGGGAGAGGAAAGGATGAGAGGAGAGGAGAGATGAGAGGAAAGGATGAGAGGAGAGGAGAGATGAGAGGAGAGGAAAGGATGAGAGAGGAGAGATGAGAGGAGAGGAGAGGAGAGGAAAGGATGAGAGAGCAGAGGAGGGGAAAGGAGGAGAGATGAGAGGAGAGGAGAGGAAAGGATGAGAGGAGAGGAGAGGAGAGATGAAAGAGATGAGGGGAAAGGAGGAGACATGAGAGGACAGAGGAAAGGAGGGAAAAGAGAGAAGAGATGAGAAGACGAAGACCTTGAGCAGGCCGGATTGCTATCAGTTTCATAGAACCTGAGGGCTGGATAGAGAGGCTTCGCGGGCCGCAGTCGCAAACCCCTGGCCTAGTTAGTAGTATGAAAAAAATAATACCAATATTTTTTATCTTTTTATTAGATCCAGCGATCTGTTTTTTTATTTCTAATTTTTCCACGCAAAACAAATCAATCTACAAAGAGAATCGCAAACAATAGTAAACGAGACAAAAAATAATGATAGACTAAATATGTTTTTGGGTTGGAACAGATTAGCACAAAGCACAATTGTGAAAAGCGATGACTGATGCGATACGTACAAATAAGCTGACACGCATACACAGGGATATTCGAGTGTCGAGACAAAACAGATAATGCGAATTTGATTCGAAAGGAAAAACAAAATAGATTAGGGAAAAAATCCTATAGAACAAAGCCATAATTCTGTTTCAAGTGCAGTTTGAATCGGAAAAAGAGAAACAACAAAGAAGAAAATCTTGAAAAATGCCTATTTTTGTATACCGGTAGAACAAATTCAAATGAAACATCAAATTAGCAGCTAGGAATTTTGCAAAGCTTGCTAAACAAATATAAGCAATCGCGCTGAGGTTTAGTGCTGAAAGTTTTGCAGAAAAATCGATAATTATATGGCTTTTGATCAAACTGAGTTTGTTCCTCATCGATACGGAAGCGCCGGGGCCGCGGCGGCCTGCTGGTGCAGCCGGCAGTGGCTCAGGTGCTCCTCAGCGGTGGCCGCGGTGTGCCCGCACTCCTCGCAGACGTGCAGCTTCTCCCTGCGCTCCTTGTGCGCGTAGGCGAGCACCCGGCGGTGCACCTTCTTGCTGTGCGACTCCAGCGAGCAGCGCTGGGTGAAGGCTTTGCCGCAGTCCGAGCATTTGTAGGGCCGCACGCCTGCGGGCGGGAGGGGCAGCGGCGGGGCATTAGGTGTGCTATTAGGGTGGCATTAGGTGTGCTATTAGGGTGGCATTAGGTGTGCTATTCGGGTCTCATTAGGTGTGCTATTAGGGTGGCATTAGGTGTGCTATTAGGGTGGCATTAGGTGTGCTATTAGGGTCTCATTAGGTGTGCTATTAGGGTGGCATTAGGTGTGCTATTAGGGTGACATTAAGTGTGCTATTAGGGTGATATTAGGTGTGCTATTAGGATGAAATTAGATGTGTTATTAGGCTTAGGGTGATATTAGGTCTCAATGCACAGTTCCTATTTTAACCAGGCATTGCAACCTGTCAGGTGAACTTTCTAACCAATTAGTTCTGGGCTCTGTCAGCCAGCACATTGCACTCAAATTGTCAAAAGCCTTGCTCAAATAATTATCAGTAGAAATTCAGCAACCAGAAAACTCAGACAGGTGCGCGAAACAATATGTCAAACTGTCAGGAGAACTCGAAAATCCGCTCGAAAATATTCGAAGGCTCTGCATGGCCACCCACAGGTGCGAATTTCGATGCCGCTAATTTGCTGCTACAAGAAGCGCCAAAAGCAACAGGTGAGTCTGCGCTAAAAGCCATCAGGGCTGGGGCACCCCAGCTAAAGCAACCCGCTAAGCTCACAGCAGCGAAAGCTTCGAAGGTCTGAGCATGGCATGTTGGCAGAAACTCAAGTCACCATTTCGAGTTTTGCCTCCGCTTTATTTGCTGCAGTTCGGCAGAGCTGACTTCGAGCTATTCGAATCTATGGCTGCATTGTGAATTTATGAATTCGAATAGTTTTGAGACCCATTGCTACACAGCAGCCTCCACCCCAGAGCCGATCAATGCCCTACCTTATCGCACCTGTCAATCAGATGAAAACACACACACACCTGGGATCTGTGCTCCGCATCTTCCCCGCCCTCTCTGATCCCCTAACAAAACTCCCAAATGCGGGTCTGTGCTCAAGGCTGCTGCTCATTGCATCAACTGCCATATTGTTTTGCCTGTGACTTCGGAACTGATGAGGCTCAGAGTCTGGGACCACCTGACTCGGTCGGTAGCGAGAGAACTGGTGTAGGACGCTGGCCCCGTGATCTAAGCTGCAGATCGGAAAGAACAATGGAGTCCTATTGTTGGATGCTGGGCGCCCCATCATGCTAAAATAACAGCCTCACCGCTGGCCAAGGGGGCAGGTGGGCCTCATTAATTACTGATGACCCGCACTAAGCCGCAATTATTCTTGGAAACCTCGCCCGAAGCCGGCCGAGTTGCGCAACCGCGGGCCGCCGCTCCCCCGGTCAGGGAAAGTCAAACAGAATCTCGTTGATTTTTACACCTCAGCGCCGGTGACTGGGCCGTTTTTATCCCCCTTGAGGAAGATTTTTTCAATTGGAATTTCGGATCCAGCGGGGGTCCCCAAACCATTAACGAGCTGGCCTAATCTGGGATTGCGGGATAAAGACCTCTTGAGGAAGTCTTTGTTCGCGGCCCGTTCCGAACGGAAATCCCCCTCGATACGCCGCGGCCCCCGCTATGTCAGTCCGGGGTTCGAGCCCCGCCGCTGTGGGTGGCGGCCTCGATTGGGAGGCGATGGAGAGCGGAGGCTGGGAGCAGCAGGTTGGCTCATTAATTATTCAGTAGCGGCAGCATCCCGGGGAGCCGCCTTTTTTGTCGGCCCTTCATCGCCCAGCCTCTTCAGCTGATTGACTTTCGGCCTCATCGAGTTGATGCAGGGGAAGCTGAGATCCCAGCGGTGGGGATCGGGAGGCCGCGTATCCCGGCGGGGCACCTGGGAGCCAAAAAATCCCATGGCCGCCTCTGCTGAATTTTTCATGTTTTCAGCGTGCGCTCCGGTCACGTGACAGGATGAGACTCGAACCCCTGACCGCAAACTTCTATTCCCACTCTGGCTGCTGAATTTCCAACTTCTTCATCATTGAAAAATTCTGGGACACCCAGCATCCCAAGAGAAAACAATTAAAGGCTTAAGCTTACCTGTGTGAGTCCTCGTGTGCCGCTTCAGGTCGAAGGTGTCATTGAAGCCCTTGCCGCAGTACCTGCAGAGGAAGCGCTTCAGGGTCGAGTGGCACTTCAGGTGGCGGTTCAGCAGCCGCTGCAGGGAGAACTGCTTGCCGCACAGCCGGCACTGGAAGGCGTTCTCTCCGACCTGGGAGCCTGCGGGTGGGAGTGACTTCACTCTGAGTCTGGCTCTGGGAGGAGAGTGACTTCACTCTGAGTCTGGCTCTGGGAGGGGGAGTGACTTCACTCTGAGTGTGGCTCTGGGAGGGGGAGTGACTTCACTCTGAGTCTGGCTCTGGGATGGAGAGTGACTTCACTCTAAGTAATGGCTTTGAGGTGGGGAGTGACTTCACTCTGAATCTGGCTCTGGGATGGAGAGTGACTTCACTCTGAGTGCGGCTCTGAGATCGGGAGTGACTTCACTCTGAGTCTGGCTCTGAGATGGGAGTGATTTCACTCTGAGGTTGGCTCTGGGATGGAGAGTGACTTCACTCTGAGTCTGGCTCTGAGATGGGAGTGATTTCACTCTGAGGTTGGCTCTGGGATGGAGAGTGACTTCACTCTGAGTGCGGCTCTGAGATCGGGAGTGACTTCACTCTGATTGTGGCTCTGAGATGGGAGTGATTTCACTCTGAGGTTGGCTCTGGGATGGAGAGTGACTTCACTCTGAGTCTGGCTCTGGGAGGGAGAGTGACTTCACTCTGAGTCTGGCTCTGGGATGGAGAGTGACTTCACTCTGAGGTTGGCTCTGGGATGGAGAGTGACTTCACTCTGAGTCTGGCTCTGGGAGGGAGAGTGACTTCACTCTGAGTCTGGCTCTGGGATGGAGAGTGACTTCACTCTGAGTGTGGTGCTTAGATTGATGTGGGATTCACTCATGGACAATTACATCAGGAAATTAATTGGCCCACAGAGAAAGTGACATCATTGGTGCGTGGCTGAGGTCTTTAGAACTGACTTTTTCTTCCCAATTCTTCCCAGTGTTTTGTGAGGTAAAATCCCAACCCGAAATTGATTGATTTGCACCGCAACATTCGAGCTCAGCTCAATTTCCCAACAAAATATTCGAACCTCCGTTTTTCAAGCTGTGCGCAGCTTAGGTGAGAAAATCTGTGAAATTACAGAGGACCCGGCCCGCCCTCACCCCCGCCAAAACAGGGGAAATTACTGTGGCTCGAGACTCGAGCACGCGACTGACTTTGGGGATTTTGGGCAGATGAGGAGCGGGAGAACAGCGGAATAAGTCATGGGGATCGATTGCAGCTGGTTGCGCCAGCAAAAATATCCCCAAATTTGGGGATCCGGAGGAGCCCGTGCGGAATGGGATTTCGGAACCAATGCGATAATTGGCGCCGTGCGGGCGGGCTCGATTTCACGGGGGGGGGGGCTTGAGTCGGGCTGGGGATCAGGGCCTTGAGAAGGGAACAATGTCGTGCTCGGGAAACTTTTTTCTAATCCTCAGCAATGAGGAGAAAACGGTTAGTTCCTCATAAATTATGTTTGCACTCAGGTGATTTGTTCCTACAGCTCATTTTGACTGTCATGCAATCGGGCTTGTTCACTCGAGCATTAGGGAGAAATTTTACCTACATTCAATTCTTTTATCAGTAGCCATGCACTAATGAAAAAGTACACCTTGCATGTGTATCATAGTACAACTGCATCAAAACATAGGTAACTACGCCTGCCATCAGGCATGAGTACTTATGTACTCTTACAGAAGTGCACCTGTACTCTTACAGAAGTGCACCTGTACTCTTACAGAAGTACACCTGTACTCCTACAGTAGTACACCTGTACTCTTACAGTAGTACACCTGTACTCTTACAGTAGTACACCTGTACTCTTACAGTAGTACACCTGTACTCTTACAGTAGTACACCTGTACTCTTACAGTAGTACACCTGTACTCTTACAGTAGTACACCTGTACTCTTACAGTAGTACACCTGTACTCTTACAGTAGTACACCTGTACTCTTACAGTAGTACACCTGTACTCTTACAGTAGTACACCTGTACTCTTACAGAAGTACACCTGTACTCTTAGAGACGTACAATAATAAATCATGCAAAAGTACTTACCGTACTCCAATGCAACGTTATCCTGAGCGAAAGCATCCGCCAGAGGATTTCTAATGCCTTGGCCATTGTTGACAAACTGCGGCTGCACTTCAACCATCGGCTGAGCCAGTGGGAGCGGCTGCGGCACTGGCGGCGGCGGCGGCACAAAGGCAAACTGTGAAGCAGATGGAATGAGGTGAGTTTAAGCGCTCAGGAGAGGGTATTAGCGGCGCAAGCACAAAGACTTCAAAACTATGACTTCACAGTCAACCCCGATGCAGCTATGCAACCAACCCTAGGTATAAAAGCTGTGGTATACTGTGCTATTTGCACATTTATTGCCTTCGACCCGGGATCAACATTAGGGAATTTGGTGCCTAACTTTGAATGGACGAACCCTTCCTAAGTCCTTGCACGCTGGTCCTATATCTAAAGTCTCAGAATTCGATTTGAAATTCAGCCCTACTATGAGCAGCTTAAAGGGGCTCAATGTTGATGGCAAGTTAAATGAAATGCATGCCGGTCTTTCTTAGGGGATTTTGATAGTAATAGTCTTATCAGGCGGCTAAATATTCCATTCCCAAGTCAGAAACCTACGATAAGTTTATACTTCAGAAATTTCCGCCGCAGAGTCTTAGCTCAGATTTTCTAAGAAACATTTCGATACATATCGGTTATTGAATAGTCCACTTCCAAAGAAGCATATCTGTCATATTGCTAGAGTTCACCCTTGCTAAAAAACATTTCGATACATATCGGCCAGAACTGAGAACTGCAAACTCACCGGAGGCGGCAGGCGTCTCCATGCGGCCTGAGCACCGGTGAACGGGGAGCTCGTCGTGAGGAGGCCGCCTGCGGATGCCGCGGAGGCGGCGAAGACGGGCGCTGAGGCGGCGGGGTGGCGCAGGAGATGCCGAAGGCGTCGGAGGCGGCGCGGGAGACGCTGAAGGCGGCGGTGGCGGCGGCGGAGGCGGGGCTGGCGATGCAGCCGCAGTCGCAGCCGCTGTCCTCCGGCTGGCGCGGTGCCGATCGTCCACCGACTCGCCGAGGATGCGGCTGATGCCGAACTTCAGCTGCGAGGCGTCGGTGGCGGCGCCCGCCTGCTGCCTTTGGCGCTGCGGCGCCGGCAGTTGCTGCGGGGTGGCGCCGAGCCGCCAGGAGCCGCTCAGGTCGACTGGCGAGTCGCGGTCGCTGCCCGTGGCGATGGCGGAGTCGCCGCTGAGGCCACCGCCTCGCGCTGCCAGCAGGACAGTCGAGTGGCCGGCCGAGCGGAGAATCTCGTGCGAGATCTCATGGGAGATCTCACGGGAGATCTCTTCCGGTGTGCTGGCACGGGAGCCTGAGAACGGAGAGTTGGGTGAGGGAGGTGTGATAAGTGAGGCAGACGGGGGCAGAGGGTCAGAGGAGGGGCAGGAGAGGGTGACAGAGAGGGTGATAGAGAGAGTGACTGAAAGAGTGACAGAGAGGGTGATAGATAGGGGGACAGAGAGGCTGACAGAGATAACAGCGGGTTGTAGAGTGTGACAGTGAGATGGTGCTAGGCAGAGAAAGACATTCAAGAGGATGATAAGACATAGTTTCCATTTTTAAATATAACTTACCTGTGTGAGTCTCCATTAAATTCAGCGATGAGCTCTGACTGACAGCTTAATACACTTTTGAATCTTTTCACAAAGCTAAATTTTCCGCTTGTTACAGTTGTGCGAGTGCTCGATCTGGTGCAAAGTGACTCCGGTTTTATGGTCCAAAAGAGTTGGGGGGGGGGTGTTCGAAAAACGCAGTCTGAGGGCAGGCCGCCCTCACCCCACAGACTGTGGCCAATAGAATCACTCCGACGATTCTCATTGGCTGGTGGGCAGGCAGTCTCAGTCAGCTTGGGCAGGAGTGGAAAATCCGCTGTTGCGTCATTCGAAGAATTTCTAAAGGGTACCGTAAGCCACACAGGCTAACAGTGAGCATAGCGAGACCTCCCGCTGGGAATTAAAAGTTTGTTGCGATTTTTTATGCTTTTGACATTTTACCAGAAAAAAACAGCTGTGAGCAACTGGATTTTGTGAATAAAGTAACTTTAAAGTTCAGTCCTCTGTAATGTTGAACCAATTTGATGGCGGATTGCACAACTTTTTTCTTGGTTTGAAGACAGCGCTAACAGACCTAATTGGCACTGACTCACTGATATGAGCTTTGTATCTTCTCCCATACTCTCTCTCCTCTATTCTCTCTGCTCCTCTTAAGTCTCATCTCATCTCTTCTCCTCTCCTCTCCTCTCCTCTCCTCTCCTCTCCTCTCCTCTCCTCTCCTCTCCTCTCCTCTCCTCTCCTCTCCTCTCCTCTCCTCTCCTCTCCTCTCCTCTCCTCTCCTCTCCTCTCCTCTCCTCTCCTCTCCTCTCCTCTCATATCTTCTTCTCGCCTCTGTTTTCCCTTTCTGTTATTTATTCTCTTCGCTCCTCTCATCTCCTCTCATCTTCTCTTATCCTCTTTCATCTCCTCTCATCTCCTCTCATCTTCTCTCATCTCCTCTCCTCTCCTCTCCTCTCCTTTCATCTCCTCTCCTCTCCTCTCCTCTCATCACCTCTTCTTTTCGTTATCTATTCTCTCCGATCCTCTCCCGTCATCTAGTTTCCTCTCTTCTGTCCTCTGCTCTCTGCTCACTTCTATATTCCCTCTAAAACAAAAACTTTAGAAAAAATCAACGCTGGAATCTGAAATTCATAAAATAGTGGTATTCCCGTGAGTGGATCGAGACTCTTGAATTCAGAAACTGACGTTTGCGTCGCTAATAAGTAAACTTAACGCCGCTTATAGACTTGAAGGAATGGCTAAAACTATTTTGTTTTAATTGATTGAGAACGACATTAAAAATATTCATGACGCCCTCACTGGACTGCAAACAGCTTGAGAACCCAGGAAAACACAGTCTCTCTACGACTTCTAGCGTTGAAGACATTGAAAAACAAACATTTCTGTCTTTCTTAACGCCTGCACAGATGGATAGCCAGTCAGTCCTTGAATTTTTGCAACTCATTGAAGCTGAAACATGGGCCGATTTTTCTTCTGTCGCAGCTGGCACTTCCGAAATTTCTGTTAAAGAACCGCTATGGGCCATTGTTTAACCCCCTTGGGCACTTCTTGAGCATACAAGTCCCCATCAGTTGACAGACTCACTCACTGTGGGTCGCTTCGGTCTTAGTTGAAAAACCCATGTTCTCTCTCCCCTGTTCTCTCTCCCCTGTTCTCTCTCCCCTGTTCTCTCTCCCCTGTTCTCTCTCCCCTGTTCTCTCTCCCCTGTTCTCTCTCCCCTGTTCTCTCTCTCCCTTTGTTCTCTCTCCCCTGTTCTCTCTCCCCTGTTCTCTCTCCCCTGTTCTCTCTCCCCTGTTCTCTCTCCCCTGTTCTCTCTCTCCCTTTGTTCTCTCTCCCCTGTTCTCTCTCCCCTGTTCTCTCTCCCCTGTTCTCTCTCCCCTGTTCTCTCTCCCCTGTTCTCTCTCCCCTGTTCTCTCTCTCCCCTGTTCTCTCTCCCCTGTTCTCTCTCTCCCCTGATCTCTCTCTCCCCTGATCTCTCTCTCCCCTGTTCTCTCTCCCCTGTTCTCTCTCCCCTGTTCTCTCTCCCCTGTTCCCTCTCCCCTGTTCTCTCTCTCCCCTGTTCTCTCTCCCCTGTTCTCTCTCCCCTGTTCTCTCTCCCCTGTTCTCTCTCCCCTGATCTCTCTCCCCTGTTCTCTCTCTCCCCTGATCTCTCTCCCCTGTTTTCTTTCCCCTGTTCTCTCACATTTCGGTCTCAAATATGCTTCATATTTCCAATTTTTACAAGTTCAACAAGTGATGCAGAAAGACCTGAAGACAGCACCTGTCATTGCCTGATAATTAAAGACTTAGCAGTTCCGCGACAAAAATGCTGAAAATTCTGGTGCAAACACAGCCAGCAGCTGTTGAGCTTGTGTTCCACTATCAGTGACAGTTAGCAGTGAGCACACACTATTTGAGCATTACTGAATCATTTTAGCAACTAATTTTAGGCAGCAGAACATTCAAGACAGTCCAGAGTGTCTGCAGTCACAGCTCAGCGATAATTACCGCCCGTGTCCGCAAAAGATGCGTGGCTCCCGCCGTCACTTGTGAAACGCTAATTATGACAGCTCTTATCAGTGTGTGAAGTCATAAATTACCTGGCCAAACCTGTTGAGCGAATTCCAAAAACCGTGCCATATCGGTCTTACGGAGGGAGTTCTGAGCACTGGGGTTGGAGACCCGGCAAAGCTGTTTCTAAGAAAGTCTGTGACGCAACTCCAATGCCGCCTGTGAAAGTGAAACTGGACTCCGTTCTCCTTCATCAGTTGAGCTGAGCCCATTTTGAGTTGGCATCTGGCAGTACATTTTATAGCAGTTGCCATGAGAACTAGAGGGTGCAGCTTCTTGAGTACAGAAAAAATTGGAAGCTGCTCAGATTGCAGAGTTGGAAATTTTGATAAAGTATAACAAAAGTGACTAAATTGACTGGCTGAGCACTGCAGACTCATGGCTGTATGAATACACACAGATTCTATATGTGTAGCGGGGACCGCTCCTGGCACTGAGATGGGGGCACTGACCTCCCCTTTTGGAATTTGGGATCATTGCTTGACTGCAATGGGATATCCATGCAAGAAAGGTCAATGGGGTCAGTTGGGATCTGCATGGGACCCGATGAAGTTGTGCTCAGAACTAAATGTAGGCCTAGGAGGACGCGTTCAGCAAGGTCTCGCTAATTCCTCACATCAAACGGCTCAGAGCTGGTCTCCTGTTCCCACAGCTGGTCCCAGGCCTTGGTGTCCTCTGCTGACCCCGCCCTAGCAGGCTCCCCCGACCCCCTGCTTGCGGACTCTCGCGCCGGTGTCCGCACAGGTGGAGCCACCCCGCTGAGAGGAGGTTCGGGACGGGCAGGCGGCTCAATATGGGACCGGGCTGATCAATGAGGAGAATTATCCCCTCATTTGGGAGCGGAACAATAGCAGAGCGGAGTCCTAGCCCAGAGGAACTTTCTCACCTAGAGTTGCAAAGAGGTCCGCCTTGCCTGCCTGCCCGCCCAACCCACTGAGTCTTTGTGCAGCATGGATTTTCCCAAGGAGATTCTGCAAATCTAGCACCCCGCTGTCTCGCTTTGCTTGTTGGGGACTGTTTGCCAGTGCTCTGCAAATGCGATCATCTAAGCAAGCAATTAACCCATTTACAGTTCGTTGAGCTAAGAATGCACATGGGTTTGCACAGCCTTGCATGGTTTTGAGACAATCATGTAATTAACGAACACTTTCTTAAAAATACCAAAATCTGCTTTGCTTCAGGGGCCGGAGCTGCTCTCGCGCTACGCTAACCCTGGTTCGCACCCCTGGTTTGTGCAAGGGTGTCCGCAGGCTTTTTAATTTTTGTTTTATTGCATCGTCTGTTTTTTCAAATTTTTCATTTTCACCATAATAAGACAAATTTCACAAGAACAACAAAACACAAAATAATAACAAAGATTTCATAAATTCCAACATTTTCACTTTCAGAATTGATAGACGAGCAAGCAGCAGTATAGTAAAGCGAATTAATTAATAATTTCTGCTTTTTCAAAAAAGCAGAAAACAGCTGTCGCAAGAACAATATAAATTTATTTAAATATATTTCAATATTAATTGACTCGATTAGCAGATTGACAAGAGAAGCTCAAGAAAGTCTCAAAAGAAGGTTGATCAATAGAAAACATTCCACGTGTGGTCGACGCGCGCATATTCCTACTCACTAGTAGCCATAGCAGTAGTAATAAAAGGCGAAATATTAAACGCAATTTTAGTTCTGCTCTGCAGGTGTGACTAAACTTTGAAAAATAACACAATAATGACAACACAAATAAAAACAAATTAGATGAAGTATGCAGATAATGCCACTATAAATATCCAATAATATCACTGCATTTTACTGAGAGAAATGGCATAAAACGCTACACATACTACTCATCAGTATTTAATGAATTTATTTAAGCCAAATCTATAATTGTTTGTTCAAATGAAAAAGCTCTGTTAAATAAGAGAATCAATTGTCTTTATTACTCTTAATAGATGAATAAAAAGTGAGATTATATTCTAATAAAGTTACGAATCAACTAGTCACACATTTTTTTTTAAATAATCTGAATTATCACGATAATATCGCAGAGTGGAAGCGTATGCAATTCGAAATTAATGAAAATAATGACTGCGCAATCGGAAACTTTTGCCAATAATTATTATAAGTAACAAATACTTGACAAAATTTTAATACAGGTTTGCAATCAAAAATAAAAATTATGAAAAAATTTATGTGGGCTAGACACAGCTGTATTACAAGTAGCTGCTTTGCAATATCAAATAGACATACACAGGTATATGACTGCAATACACACTAAGCGTACTAATAAAGAATTAAATTTGTTTAAAACTTTTCTATTTTAGATGGAAGGCCGATTTTAACAAATGAGCTATCAGAAATTAGGTTATGGTTGGCAATGGCAAGTTGCTAGAGACATGCTGGGATGGCTATGAAGTGTGAAAAGCAATGGATAGTTATTAATGACCTTATCCAGCAATCCCAAGAGTTCGGGACTTAAGAAATCACAAGAAAATCGAATTAATGATCGGTCAAATTGTTTGAGTGCGACTTTTGGCGGATGGGTTAATTTAGAGGCTGTTTTAGATGATTTACTTTTTTATGAGTACGGGGGCGGATGGATGAGTACAGGGGGCGGATGGATGAGTACAGGGGGCGGATGGATGAGTACAGGGGGCGGATGGATGAGTACAGGGGGCGGATGGATGAGTACAGAGGCAGTATTGGCAGGATAGAAAGGGTCAGCTTCAAATTAAAAGATGGGAACGGCAAACCCGAAACAAAACCTTCAATTGGCGCCGTCACCGGACGTGGCGCGGCAGATGTACAGCTGCAATAGGCGCTTCCTCGTGGCGCTGAGCTCGGTGAGGTGCAGCAGCAGGCACTCGCCAACCCGCAGGTAGAGCTGCACGAGGCAGAAGATGGCGGCTTTGCGCACCGCCGACTCCTGATGGTCGCAGCAGCGAACCAGGCCTGGGCAGAGGTCGGTGAGCTGGCGTCGGAGCTGCTCCGCGTCCGCCGACTGAGTCAGGCGAGTCTCCGCTTTCAATGCGGCCAAAATCACCGCGGAGGCCGTAGAATCCTGCGGGTTAGGAATGGGGTAGAGCTGAATGAGGGGCGGATAAATCTAAATGAGGGGCGGATAGATATAAATGAGGGGTGGATAAATCTCAATAAGGGGCGGATAGATCTAAATGAAGGGCGGATGGATCTAAATGAGGGGTGGATAGATCTTAATGAGGGGCGGATAGATCTAAATGAGGGGCGGATAGATCTAGAACGCTCTGTCCCACCTGAGCGATGGGCGCCAGAGCCCGCAGGCAGGCATCGGCGGGCAGGCGAGTGGCAGCAACTTTGGCGCAGCCCTCGGCCGCCCTGGATACGGCGCGATCCGAATCGGCGTGCGCCTCCAGGATCTTCAGCAGCGTCAGCTCAAGGAAGTCGGCGAACCGAGTCGGCTGAGCAGTCAGCAGCTCCTGCAGGGCCGTCAGTGAGGCTGCTCGGACGTCACTCTAAAAGAAAGGTGTAAATGACACAAATTTAGGCTACAATATTCCTAATATGCCTACTTTTAAGTAGGAAGATTTGATAATTTCCATATTTTGCGTTCGAATTTTTTTTTAAAAATTGAAAAAGGTGCAATTAAACACAAATTTAGGCTACAATATTCCTAATATGCCTACTTTTAAGTAGGAGGATTCGATAATTTCCATATTTTGCGTTCGAATTTTTTTTTTAAAAATTGAAAAAGGTGCAATTAAACACAAATTTAGGCTACAATATTCCTAATATGCCTACTTTTAAGCAGGAGGATTCGATAATTTCCATATTTTGCGTTCGAATTTTTTTTTAAAAATTGAAAAAGGTGCAATTAAACAAAAATTTAGGCTACAATATTCCTAATATGCCTACTTTTAAGTAGGAGGATTCGATAATTTCCATATTTTGCATTCGAAATTTTTTTTAAAATTGAAAAGGTGCAATTAAACACAAATTTAGGCTACAAGATTCCTAATATGCCTACTTTTAAGTAGGAGGATTCGATAATTTCCATATTTTGCATTCGAAATTTTTTTTAAAATTGAAAAGGTGCAATTAAACACAAATTTAGGCTACAAGATTCATAAAATCTCTACTAATAGTAAGGGAGATCTAATTGTTTTCCTATTTTGCGTTCAAACAAAATCGTACAAAATATGCGGTAATAAAACTCACCTCTCCGTCACCCATGGTTTCCAATAGCACCAGCAGCACGGACTTGAAATGTTCGTCCCAGCTGTCGATGGACTTTTCTCTTAACAAGCTGTGCAAATTTTGCAGTCGGTCTTTTCGATCTTCGTGGCTAAAAACGTTATAAATGAAGAATATTGAAGACTATGTGAAGAAGAGCTAAAGGAGAGAAAGAGTTCACCAACCTCAAGCTCTGACTATTATTCAGGTCTTTGAGTAGGCGGACCAGCGCAGAGTCTGGCGGTGGAACTTGAGAAGCTAAAAAGATAATTTTAGGCAGATTTTTCGTTTTAAAATGCTTTCGTTTTGAATAGTTGTTAATGATAGGTGAAGCTTCTTGATCAAAAGAAATATAACACTAAATGGAGGCATCTGTCACTCAATAAGAGGGGAATCTGTCACTCAATAGGGGGAATCTGTCACTCAATAAGAGGGGAATCTGTCACTCAAAAAGAGGGGAATCTGCCACTGAATAGGGGGGAATCTATCACTCAATAAGGGGGGAATCTGTCACTCAATAAGGGGGGAATCTGTCACTCAATAAGGGGGGAATCTGTCACTCAATAAGGGGGGAATCTGTCACTCAATAGGGGGGAATCTATCACTCAATAATGGGGGGAATCTATCACTCAATAATGGGGGGAATCTATCACTCAATAAGGGGGGAATCTATCACTCAATAGGGGGGAATCTATCACTCAATAAGGGGGGAATCTATCACTCAATAGGGGGGAATCTATCACTCAATAATGGGGGAATCTGTCACTCAATAAGGAGGGAATCTTTCACTCAATAGGGGGAATCTGTCACCCAATAGAGGGAATCTATCACTCAATAAGGGGGGAATCTGTCACTCTATAGGGGGGGGGGGGAATCTGTCACTCAATAGGGGGAATCTGTCACTCAATAGGGGGGAATCTATCACTCAATAAGGGGGGAATCTGTCACTCAATAGGAGGGAATCTGTCACCCAATAGAGGGAATCTATCACTCAATAAGGGGGGAATCTGTCACTCAATAGGGGGAAACTGTCACTCTATAGGGGGGGGGGGGAATCTGTCACTCAATAGGGGGAATCTGTCACTCAATAGGGGGGAATCTATCACTCAATAAGGAGGGAATCTGTCACTCAATAGGGGGGAATCTATCACTCAATAAGGGGGGAATCTGTCACTCAATATAGGAGACACTGTCACTCCCCAGGAGGAAGTTGTCACTCGGCAGGGCAGCACTGACCGGCCTGCCTCTCCGCCCATCGCCTCAGCCGGTCGTCGGCAGCCGATTTGCCGACTCCGTTTCTACTGTTGCCATGGAAACCAAGACTGCCGGGCCTGGCCAGAGGCAGCACCTTTGGGCGCTGCTCCCCGTTCGATCTGCGAGACGCGTCTCCGGGCCAGAGATTCGCTGGCGGCTCCGAGCTGAGCGCCGGAGGCGGAGGCGGCGGTGACGGACCGTCGGGAATGGAGCCCGGGCTGCTGCTGCTGCGGTCGCCCTCCGGCGGGCTGTCCGTCCCGTTTCTAAGAAATATAAAGCGCGACTGCCGCTTTCATTTATCTAAAGACTAATCGCATCAGAGTGCAGTAGAATAGAGGAGTGAGAAGAGGAGGGAAGAGTAGAGCAGAGCAGAGCAGAGCAGAGCAGAGCAGAGCAGAGCAGAGCAGAGCAGAGCAGAGCAGAGCAGAGCAGAGCAGAGCAGAGCAGAGCAGAGCAGAGCAGAGCAGAGCAGAGCAGAGCAAAGCAGTCACGCACCCGCAGCAGGCAGTCCCGGCCGCCTCAGCCAGCCTGGCCCGCAGTCCCTCTGGCATGGCCCGAGCCAGGGCCGCCATGGCAGCCGGGTTGAGCCGCGCCAGGCCGGTCAGAAGGCGCCTCGCCGCCGGCTCGTCGCGCGCCATTAGCGCCAGACGCGAAACGGCCAGCCGAGTGTCGGGCGCGGGGCGGAGGGCGCCGGGCTCCAGACGGGGCAGCAGCTGCAGGAGGAGCCGCAGCGAATGCGCCTGCAAGCCGGGCAGCGCGGGCTGGCTGTGGTCGATGAGGCTGTGCAGCAGCTGGCGCAGCAGCAGGTCGGCAGGGAAGGCCGACATGACGGCATCGGATGCGGCCTGCACCCGGGCGGCTTGGCTGGCCAGGCACTCCGTTGCTAGGCGGGTCAGTAACCGGGTGAGCAGCACATACAGCCAGTCGTGCAGATCGGCGTGGTACCTGCGAGTTGGCATGGGGCGAATTCCACAGCCAATAAGCTTTGGGTTTTTGTCAAGACTCTGATCACTGAGCCACGCTCATACAGGGTGTACAGTATGTACAGTGGCCCTGACTGTCTTATCCGGTATGTACACTCTCTGGTTGCCTCACCTGGTATGTACACTCTCTGGTTGCCTCACCTGGTATGTACACTCTCTGGTTGCCTCACCTGGTATGTACACTCTCTGGTTGCCTCACCTGGTATGTACACTCTCTGGTTGCCTCACCTGGCATGTACACTCTCTGGTTGCCTCACCTGGTATGTACACTCTCTGGTTGCCTCACCTGGTCACGAACCGCGCCAGCGCCTCCATGAACAGCTGCGCCAGCCGGCCGTTGGTCTCCGTGAACAGCCGGGTGAAAATGTCGCAAATTCGTCGAATCTCCAGCTGGCTGAGCGGCTGCGGCAGCGGCTCCGGTGGTTCAGCCGCGTCCAGGCAGGCGATGAGGGCGGCCAAGGCGTCGCGACGATTTGTGGAGTCGCGCGACTCCAGCTGGTTGATGATGTCGGAGACGCTCTGGTGATGGAGAGGGCAGGCGGACAAGGCATGTTGGGGGGAGCGACAGGCGGGAGTGGCAGTCAGGAGTAACAGCAGGTATGACAACCAGGTGTGACAGCGGTATTTACAGCCAGGAGAAACAGCCATGAGTGACAGAAGGAGTGACAGCTAGGAGTGACAGAAGGAGTGACAGCTAAGAGTGACAGGAGTGACAAAAGGAGTGACAGCTAGGAGTGACAGGAGTGACAGAAGGAGTGACAGGAGTGACAGAAGGAGTGACAGAAAGAGTGACAGCTAGGAGTGACAGGAGTGACAGAAGTAGTGACAGCTAGGAGTGACAGGAGTGACAGAATGAGTGACAGCTAGGAGTGACAGGAGTGACAGAATGAGTGACAGCCAGGAGTGACAGCCAGGAGTGACAGCGGGCTTGATAGAGACCATGGTAGTGATAGCAGTGACAGTGTTGCTGGAGTGACAGATAAACTGTAAGATTCCGAATAGTTTTAGCGCAAGATCGAGTAAAGCATGAAGTGCAGCATTGCGACGCCGTGACTTGTGGCAGACACAAGCTACAAGCTATAGGGTTTTGCAAGAACAACAGCCATTAAAATCTAGCTAATTCACAATAGATAGTATTTAAAGTAGCGAACACGCATCTATTGAGTTGGTAATGACGTTTTAAAGCCGAAGCGATGCAGTCTCAGATTCTGGGCAGGAAGAAATGCACCAACATAGAATTAACAATAAGGACAGTCGACAGGGTGAGCCAGGTGTGTGCGCGGCCTGTTTTTTTACCTGGCAACTCTGGATCGGCACCTCCTGGCCTGCTGAGTAGCCGCTGCTGACCACCTGGCTGGCATGGACTCCGTTGTCCTTGGACTTTGGGGTAATGGGGATTGAGACGGATAAGGTCAAAGGTCAGTCGCGTCAGGATGGGCCATGTATTAGTGGGGATTGTGCTAGGAGACTGGGAGGGGAGAGATGAAGACTGGGAGACTGAGAGAGGGGGACTGGGAAGGGAGAGAGAGTCTGGAAAGGGAGAGTGGGAGACTGGGAAGGGAGAGTGAGAGTCTGTAAAGGGAGGGTGGGAGACTGGGAAGGGAGAGTGGGAGACTGGGAAGGGAGAGAGGGAGTCTGGGAAGGGAGAGAGAGAGTCTGAAAAGGGGGAGTGAGAGACTGGGAAGGGAAAGAGGGAGACTGGAAAGGGAGAGAGGGAGTCTGGAAAGGGAGAGAGGGAGACTGGGAAGGGAGAGAGGGAGACTGGGAAGGGAGAGAGGGAGACTGGGAAGGGAGAGAGGGAGACTGGGAAGGGAGAGAGGGAGACTGGGAAGGGAGAGAGGGAGTCTGGGAAGGGAGAGAGGGAGACTGGGAAGGGAGAGAGGGAGACTGGGAAGGGAGAGAGGGAGTCTGGGAAGGGAGAGAGGGAGACTGGGAAGGGAGAGAGGGAGACTGGGAAGGGAGAGAGGGAGTCTGGGAAGGGAGAGAGGGAGACTGGGAAGGGAGAGAGGGAGACTGGGAAGGGAAAGAGGGAGACTGGGAAGGGAGAGAGGGAGTCTGGGAAGGGAGAGAGGGAGACTGGGAAGGGAGAGCTGAGAAGGGAGAGGAAGCACTCAGGTACATCGGGGGTTCCAGTCAGTAAAAAATTTGGCCAGTAAAATAACAGATTAAAATCGCAATTAGACCAACCAGCACAATGATTAAAAAGTCCCAGTCACCAAGAAAGTTTTGTTTAAAAAAATGCGATTTTAATTATAGCCTCTACTACTGCAAGTAGTTAGCGTGAATTTTTCAATTACGCAAGTGAAGAATTTCAATTAAAAAATGTAAAAAAAAACGTCAGCTGCTTCACCGCGAAAAGTGAAAAGTTATTTTTTGTCTAATAAATTTGCTGTACCTTTCAAAAGCTGATGCTGAATGATGCTGGAACGGTTCCTGCTAAAAATAGTGAAGTTGTAATGGCATGGAGACCAGCAGGCCAACAGGGAATTAATTATTCTAAGTGAATAACTACAGTGCCTCATGCATTGAGAACTTTGCTAACACATTAAAAATCATGCAGCTTGTATAATCAAATAGAAAACATTGCTTCATTGCCCTATGCATAAATTAATATATAAACTATCTTGGCTTATTGCATTCCCTGAGTAAAGCAGCATGTGAAATTATCAGGTAAACCAGGTAAAAAAGTAACTCATAAATAAAATCAAATACCTTATTAATGCGAGATCCGAGCCGCCTGGATGTGTAGGAGCTCTAAAAATGCGGATTTCACGAGATTCTGTTGTAAGTAGAATGTTACGAGTATTTTTAAGATCTAGCCCAATGGCTTTTTGTATCTCACTCGATAAAATTTAAAAAAATTTATAGAATCTCACTGTGAGATAATAAAACCTATAAAAATCCCCAATTTCTAGAATCTCACTGTGAGAAAATAGAATCTATAAAAATCCTCAATTCCTAGAATCCCACTGTGAGATAATAGAATCTATAAAAATCCTCAATTCCTAGAATCTTACTGAGATAATAGAATCTATAAAAATCCCCAATTCCTAAAATCTCACTGTGAGATAATAGAATCTATAAAAATCCCCAATTCCTAGAATCTCACTGTGAGATAATAGAATCTATAAAAATCCCCAAGCTGATTCCACAGAAAATAAAGTCTCGGCAGGCCTCACATTGAAAGACCTGAACGAGCAGTCTGAGCACACTGACGATGTCTCGCTGGCATCATCGCCGCTGTCTCCGCCGGCCGCCAGTCGCTGTTGAAGCGCTTCAGCCAGCGCCGCCGCCTGCTGCTCGGCGTCCAATCCGTCGCCACCTTCGCCGACAACCTGACGGTGCTGCCGCAGTGCCAGAAGCTGCAGCTGGTGCTGCCGTCGCTGCGGCGCCGGCCCGATGGAGCCGCGCGACAGCCGTCGCGGCAGCATCGACGGTGTCGGCGCCGGGATGCCCGACCGTCTGGGCGAAGCCTCTCGGCTGGTGATCTGCGAGCGGCAGCGGGCGGGAGGCTGCGGCGGCGGCTCGGACGGAGCCGTCAGTGTCGTCGAGGCCTTCGCGGAATTCGTCGAACTGCTGGTGGCCGCCCCGGAGGCGAGGCGCTCCCGCTGGCGCCGCTGACCCGTGGAGTAGGAGGTGGGCGGGGCGATCACCCGGCGGCGAAGCTGCGACGATGGCGAAGTCTCGCGGCTGACCGGAGTCGACTGGCAGCCCACCCTGCCGGCGGGGCGGCTGCGGCGGCCAGCGGCGGCAGCTGTAGAAGCCTTCGAGGCTGATGACGGGGGCGGCTGGCGCGGTTGGGCGGCGGCGGCGGCGGCTGAGGCTGGGGTGGGGGATAGGATGAGCGCTGAGCTCGAAACCAGCTTGCGAGATCCTCAGTGGCTGTGCCAGCCTCCCGATCCTCAGTTGCTGGGCCAGATCCCCAGTTGGGCCAGCCTCCCAGATCCTCAGTTGCTGGGCCAGCCTCCCAGATCCTCAGTTGCTGGGCCAGCCTCCCAGATCCTCAGTTGCTGGGCCACCAGCCTCCCAGATCCTCAGTTGCTGAGCCAGCCTCCCAGATCCTCAGTTGATGGGCCAGCCTCCCAGATCCTCAGTTGATGGGCCAGCCTCCCAGATCCTCAGTTGATGGGCCAGCCTCCCAGATCCTCAGTTGCTGAGCCAGCCTCCCAGATCCTCAGTTGATGGGCCAGCCTCCCAGATCCTCAGTTGCTGAGCCAGCCTCCCAGATCCTCAGTTGCTGGGCCAGCCTCCCAGATCCTCAGTTGCTGGGCCAGCCTCCCAGATCCTCAGTTGCTGGGCCAGCCTGCCAGATCCCCAGTTGCTGGTCCAGCCTCCCAGATCCTCAGTTGCTGAGCCAGTCTCCCAGATCCTCAGTTGCTGAGCCAGCCTCCCAGATCCTCAGTTGCTGAGCCAGCCTCCCAGATTCTCAGTTGCTGAGCCAGCCTCCCAGATCCTCAGTTACTAAGCCAGATCCTCAGTTACTAAGCCAGATCCTCAGTTACTAAGCCAGATCCTCAGTTACTAAGCCAGATCCTCAGTTACTAAGCCAGATCCTCAGTTACTAAGCCAGATCTTCAGTTACTAAGCCAGATCCTCAGTTACTAAGCCAGATCCTCAGTTAATAAGCCAGATCCTCAGTTACTAAGCCAGATCCTCAGTTACTAAGCCAGACTCCTCAGTTACTGAGCCAGATCCTCAGTTACTAAGCCAGACTCCTCAGCTCCTCACCCTTCCCAGCTGCCGAGCGAGTCACGGCCGGCTCATCAGCAGCAGCCCAGGCCGGGCGGTCCCGCTCCAAGGCGGCCCGAGCCCGCTGGTCCAGCGAAGCCAGCAGCCCGGCCGCCGCCTCCGGGAACGCGGCCCGCAGCGGCCAATAGGCGGCCCGCGAATGCGCTCGGGCCTCCGCGTCGGCGTCTCCGATGCCGCGCCGGACAGCCTCTGTCAGGGCCGGCAAGTGCGGACGCAGCGCCGAGGGCGGCCAGTCGGCCAGCGGCCCGGACAGCAGTTCGGCCAGCCGACGCCGCTGGACGGCCGATTTCGACTGTCTGAGCGCCAGCAGCGGAGGCAGCAGGCGTGGCGACGGCGTGTTGCGCAGCAGGTGGCGCACGGCCAGCAGCCCGGAGCTGCTGACGATGCGGGCGCTGCTGACGGTGAGGCCGAGGGCGGCGTCCAGCAGGGCCTCGCCGAAGCGGTCGGCGCGAGCGCCCAGTCGGAGGGACAGGTAGGCGAGGGTGGCGCAGGCCTCGCGGACCACCTGGGGTTGGGGAATGTGCGACTAGTTTTTATGAGAGATCAGTCTGCATAGTGGGTCATGGGTCATTGAGTCAACCATAGTGGGTCATGGGTCATTGAGTCAACCATAGTGGGTCATGGGTCATTGAGTCAACCATAGTGGGTCATGGGTCATTGAGTCAACCATAGTGAGTCATGGATCATTGAGTCAACCATAGTGAGTCATGGGTCATTGAGTCAACCATGGTGGGTCATGGGTCATTGAGTCAACCATGGTGGGTCATGGGTCATTGAGTCAACCATGGTGGGTCATGGGTCATTGAGTCAACCATGGTGGGTCATGGGTCATTGAGTCAACCTTGGTGGGTCAAGGGTCATTGACTCAACCATAGTGGGTCATGGGTCATCAAGCCAATTACAGTGGGTCATTGGTCATTGAGTCAATCGTAGGGGGTCATGGGTCATCGAGCCAATCATAGTGGGCCATGCTGGATCTGTGGGTCATTATGGGACTCGAAAGTGTGGATAATAATTCAAGATTGGTCACGAAGGAACATGACTGCTCATATGTGATAGTGGGTCGCCCTCAGGCAAGTCGGGAAGGTCGGCACCGACCTGGGAACGCAGGTCGGACAAGCAGACCCGCGCGGGATCCTCGAGTTCGCGCAGCGCCGGAAAGAAGGCGTCACCGAAACTGGCAGCGGCGCCGGCTTTGACGAGGGCGCGAAGCCGGCGGAGGGCGTCGATTCGGCGTTCCCAGTCTTCCGGGCCGACGGACAGGTCCGAGCGGACCCGCTCCAGCTGGTCCTGGACATCGCGTTGGCCCGACAGCTGGAGCCATTCAGCGGGGTCGGATTCGAAGGTTAAATTTGACACGGCCATATTCTGTTTTTTAGGACCTACCTCGTCATCGTTGGTTGCGAAGGAGTCAGGATGGGTCAGGATGGGTCAGGATGGGTCAGGATTGGTCAGGATGGGTCAGGATGGGTCAGGATGGGTCAGGATGGGTCAGGATGGGTCAGGATGGGTCAGGATGGGTCAGGATGGGTCAGGATGGGTCAGGATTGGTCAGGATGGGTCAGGATGGGTCAGGATGGGTCAGGATGGGTCAGGATGGTCAGGATGGGTCAGGATGGGTCAGGATGGGTCAGGATGGGTCAGGATGGGTCAGGATGGGTCAGGATGGGTCAGGATGGGTCAGGATGGGTCAGGATGGGTCAGGATGGGTCAGGATGGGTCAGGATGGGTCAGGATGGGTTAGGATAAGACGGAATGGGTCAGGATGGGTCAGGATGGGTCAGGATGGGTCAGGATGGGTTAGGATAAGACGGAATGGGTCAGGATGGGTCAGGATGGGTCAGGATGGGTCAGGATGGGTCAGGATGGGTTAGGATAAGACGGAATGGGTCAGGATGGGTTTGGATAAGACGGAATGGGTCAGGATGAGTCAAGGTGGGTCGGAATGGGTTTGGATGCCTCCGCATGGATTAAGATGGGTTAAGATGAGTCAGGATGAGTCAGGATGAGCTACTATGAGTGGTGATTCATCATATGAATTTCATCAGGACAGATCATGACCAGCCATGACGAGTCCTGACTCATCTTCTATAATATCTAAAATAGACACAATGGGTCCAAATGAGATTTGGAATGAATAGTCTACCTGCAATGCCGGCAGTTGCTCTTCGAATGAATTCACAAAAGTCGCATCGTCAACTGCTCCGGCAACTGGAAAGGAAGGTGAAGCGAATGTCGCTTAGTTGCTAAGTGGAG
Source organism: Macrostomum lignano (assembly GCA_002269645.1). Lineage (NCBI taxonomy): Eukaryota > Metazoa > Platyhelminthes > Macrostomidae > Macrostomum > Macrostomum lignano. The sequence continues at coordinate 365,141 of NIVC01000618.1, forward strand.
CTCGGGGAGTTTGGAGGCCGGGAAGTCTCAGACTGGAGGAAGTTGAGATCCCGTGGGATAAGGACTTGCAGCGGGGTTGGGGGGCAACTCTGGCAGCAAGAGAAACGGGATATGAAAATTCCTGCGGGAGATCAGACTGGATCTGTAAGTGCAGAGGGGCTGGCAACAAAAGTGCACCGGAAATATTATTGGGATAAACTCTGGACAGAGCCAGTCATATAGATTATAATATAGATTATATTGAATACATGAATGCCACTGAGCTTCTACGTAGGGGCAAGCAGGGGCCAACTGAAGAAAAATAACAGATTAATGATTAGTGAAATAAATGACCAAAGAGCTAATCAACCATCGCTCGGTTTGAGTTATAGTAGATATTGAACTATAATTATAGTTTCTATAATGTTTGTCACAGTGTCTCAGTCTCATTTGGCCCCTAATAAACACACACTGTGAATATTATAACAGAAAAACTCTCACACTCTTTCCACTCACTGGCTCTCTACACTGGCGCATATGGGACACACAAAATTATGTGCAGACTGTAGGAGGCTTTAGCCAGGAGCAGCGAAAATGTGAGCGTAACAACTATTATGTCTGTTATATCGCTAATATTACTGAGAAAATGCAAATTAGATTTCGCCTCGCTCGCTCCTGATACCAACTCTCTGAGTCTGGGTCGCTGTCATCTCTTTCTCTCCCCTCCTCTCTTCTCTCTTCTCTATACTTTCCTCCTCTCCTCTCTACCCCTTTCCTCCCTCCCCTCGACTCCCTCCTCTCCTCTCCCCCTTTTTTCTCTCCTCTCGACTCCCTCATCTTCTCTCTCCCCTTTTTCTCTCTCCTCTCGACTCCCTCATCTCCTCTCTCCCCCTTTTCTCCCTCATCTCCTCTCTCCCCTTTTTTCTCTCCTCTCGACTCCCTCATCTTCTCTCTCCCCTTTTTCTCTCTCCTCTTGCCTCCCTCATCTTCTCTCCCCTTTTTCTCTCTCCTCTCGACTCCCTCCTCTCCTCTCCCCCCTTTTTTCTCTCCTCTCCCCCCCTTTTTTCTCTCCTCTCGACTCCCTCATCTCTTTCTCTCCCCTTTTCTCTCTCCTCTTGCCTCCCTCCTCTAATATTTTCCTCCTCTCCTCTCTCCCCCTTTTCTCTCTCCTCTCACCTCCTTCCTCTCCTCTCTCGTCGCCGACTCCCCATTGTCCTTTCTCACTCTCCCTCCCATCATCGCAGATTTTCAAAGCGCTACTTGTGTTGTATTTTTCCCCGTCGCGTCGCAAAAACCTCCACTCCGTGTTCACTCATTCAACATCCCCCACTAAAAGATCAGGGCAGGGTTAGTTGTCAAGAAAGTACGCCAGTTTTATGCATACTTGCACAATTTGTTAATACACGTTAGATTAGTGCGTAAGGCGAACATTGTGTAGCATATTCTACATTGGCGATCCTAATTCCTTTTAACTCTGTACTAAAGCACGCCGCTTTCTTGCTGCGAGGTATTTTAGAAGCTAAGAAAAAAACGATTTTTGGGCCGAGTTGGCAACAGCTGCACGGGAGAGGAGAGAGAGGCGGTGGAAGCATCGAGCTGCACTACCAGTTCGCTTTCAAGCATAGGAGGAAAAAACAGCTTGAATTTTAGTCGGCACAGCAAGACTTGTAGGGCTTGAGAGAACTGCGGCGAAGCGCCCCGAGAGTGAGCTGAGCGACCAGGCACACGAGTAAGCAGAGTGCTGGGTAATTCGTCTTCGAAATAAGATCTACACACAGGTAGAGGAAGTGGGTGACGGGACAGAGACCACTAATGCATGTAGTTACAGGGCAAAGGCAGAGTTCAACTAGCATTGTAAATAACATTAAAGCTAATCTTGCTGTCTTCTTTGGTATTTAAACATGCACGATGAGGGTGAAATTAAAGCATAGGCGAGGCCCTTACTGTTCTCTGCGCTGGCTCCACTGGCCTGCTGCCGCCTCAGCTGTGCACTAGGAGCTGCAGCAGCGGGCCTGCTCATCTGGCGACTTCTGAAATGTTAAAATTAAATATCGCAATAGCTATGCATCGTATGTACTAAAAATGTCTCTCTTTATTAAATTATAATTAAGAGATACTATTCTTTATGGTATAATAACTTTACTATACACTATAATGCAAAGAACCAACATGTAATTTTTTTCCAAGAAATTATATAAAAAATCTAAAATGCATAAATTCATTACAATCAAAATTTTAGTCCATATAATTTTTAATTTTATAAAATAAAAGGTATGACACATTTCATCCACAAAGTGACTCCCCAAGACCAAATTCAGACAATATTTGAATTTTTTAATTGTATAACTAAAGCATATTTTAGCCTCGAGACAATAGTTAATATTTAGTAGAATTTTTACTGACAAAAAGTAAACAATGAAATGAAAGACTTTGTGCTAAATTTGATGAAACAGATAACAGAAATTTCTGGGTATTAATTCATAGATAATACTGTAAGTTGCAAAATTATTTTTTAAATTTCAATATTTCAATTTCAATTAGTCTTGTAGAGTTGATAATTGTAGTTTAGTTTTTTAAAGGAATATTTATTCGGTGTTTTTGACGCCTAATTTTACTAACTTCGATACTGAGGAACTAAAGCAGATAAAAATAAATCCTAAATACACTTGTATTATGCTAGGTTGATAAAATAGTTGTTAGAGAGTTAAGAATGAATACGAAATTAAAAGAGAGAAATTATAGAGTAGGCCTTAATTTTTAGATACTCGTTATAGCTGAATACAGTATAAAATATTTAAATTAAAAGAAAAAAACACATTATACCATGTATATGGAGTATAATAAATGAATGTTGTTAACGCTGCAAAATGTTGTTTTGATTTTTTGTAATTTGTTTCTTAGACTCTCAGCGAAAACTTAATGATCGCGAAAACTATATCGTTAAAAGGTGAAAACAAATAATATCCAAACTCTAATTTAATAAAAAAACATAATACTCTTTAATTTGAAAACTGCAAGTTAAAGCCTAACATTGGTACACTGTGCATGGTATTGTTTAAATTAGTGCCTGCATTTAAAATAACCGGCTCCAGACCGAGGGTTAAAAAGCTAATTAGGGATTTAAGCTCTCAAAACTGGAAGTGATAGCTATTGGATTTTTTTCTAATTATACTTCCATGCATGAAAACAAAGCACCGGTGCGCCGAGCTTACTGGCCCATTTTAACGTATAAATGTAACGGAAAAGCTGTTAATCATAACTGGAACTAGCTAAAAATTCAGTTAACCTTAATTCTATAACGCGATGTTTTTGGATGTTCGAAACACCGGTTATCTTTTGCCTTCAGATAAAGGCAAGACAAATGACAAGACCAGAGTAGATGCTTTTGTGCCTCTTGAGTAGCAGTGCCTCTTGGGCTACAAGATATCGAGTATATTTATAGTACAGTGCAGGAGGGGCTGTTGCCACGGCGGCAGAGCGGTCATGTAGGGAGAGAGAATTGCTGGGCTGGGCCGATGCAAAATGCCACACGTGCACACCGCCACTGTGTAGCTACAGTGGGGGGGCATAAAAAAACTACACCTTCGAATATGGAGAATCTTTGGCAATTCAGGTAACATACGAGTTCTAAAAGAAGGTTATAAAATGAAGCAAGGGATTGGGGTATTTAAGAAAGTGTTCGTTAATTACATGATTGTCTCAAAACCATGCGAGGCTGTGCAAACCCATGTGCCGCACTGCATGGGTCAGCATTCTTAGCTCAACGAACTGTAAATGGGTTAATTGCTTGCTTAGATGATCGCATTTGCAGAGCACTGGCAAACAGTCCCCAACAAGCAAAGCGAGACAGCGGGGTGCTAGATTTGCAGAATCTCCTTGGGAAAATCCATGCTGCACAAAGACTCAGTGGGTTGGGCGGGCAGGCAGGCAAGGCGGACCTCTTTGCAACTCTAGGTGAGAAAGTTCCTCTGGGCTAGGACTCCGCTCTGCTATTGTTCCGCTCCCAAATGAGGGGATAATTCTCCTCATTGATCAGCCCGGTCCCATATTGAGCCGCCTAGCCCGTCCCGAACCTTCTCTCAGCGGGGTGGCTCCACCTGTGCGGACACCGGCGCGAGAGTCCGCAAGCAGGGGGTCGGGGGAGCCTGCTAGGGCGGGGTCAGCAGAGGACACCAAGGCCTGGGACCAGCTGTGGGAACAGGAGACCAGCTCTGAGCCGTTTGATGTGAGGAATTAGCGAGACCTTGCTGAACGCGTCCTCCTAGGCCTACATTTAGTTCTGAGCACAACTTCATCGGTCCCATGCAGATCCCAACTGACCCCATTGACCTTTCTTGCATGGATATCCCATTGCAGTCAAGCAATGATCCCAAATTCCAAAAGGGGAGGTCAGTGCCCCCATCTCAGTGCCAGGAGCGGTCCCCGCTACACATATAGAATCTGTGTGTATTCATACAGCCATGAGTCTGCAGTGCTCAGCCAGTCAATTTAGTCACTTTTGTTATACTTTATCAAAATTTCCAACTCTGCAATCTGAGCAGCTTCCAATTTTTTCTGTACTCAAGAAGCTGCACCCTCTAGTTCTCATGGCAACTGCTATAAAATGTACTGCCAGATGCCAACTCAAAATGGGCTCAGCTCAACTGATGAAGGAGAACGGAGTCCAGTTTCACTTTCACAGGCGGCATTGGAGTTGCGTCACAGACTTTCTTAGAAACAGCTTTGCCGGGTCTCCAACCCCAGTGCTCAGAACTCCCTCCGTAAGACCGATATGGCACGGTTTTTGGAATTCGCTCAACAGGTTTGGCCAGGTAATTTATGACTTCACACACTGATAAGAGCTGTCATAATTAGCGTTTCACAAGTGACGGCGGGAGCCACGCATCTTTTGCGGACACGGGCGGTAATTATCGCTGAGCTGTGACTGGAGACACTCTGGACTGTCTTGAATGTTCTGCTGCCTAAAATTAGTTGCTAAAATGATTCAATAATGCTCAAATAGTGTGTGCTCACTGCAAACTGTCACTGGTAGTGTGCTGTTCCAGCAATTGCTAAGAAGATACACTATTTTGAGGCCTCTACAAGTACGAACTACAAGTACTCGTTATTATTCATTTCCCCGAATTCAAAAACAACTATTATTCTTTGTTTAGTGCTCAAATGAAAATTCTCAATCCCCCCGGCGGTCTCAGCTCACAATGTCTGGGAGGAGGCGGCAGTGTGGGATAGGTTATTTTTTCAGCTCGGTTAGGCATTAGTGACAAACAAGCTCAAGAAGGTGGCTGGCAGTGACGCGTTTTTAATTAGATTAGTGCAAGACTGGGAACGAGTTCGGTTGACCCTGGGGGCAAGGGAGGGAGCATTGAACTGTTTAGCAGCGGCTTTCAACGAGTCAATCGCTGGCCTGTGGTTGGTGTTCTTGACCTGCTTCATTCTTCTGCTATATTATAGCAGCGCTCGAATGTCTCTCACTTCATCTACCGAGGATTTTCTACCTGTCTGTTACCCTACTGATTTGTCCGTTGCTATCGTTTTATACCTCCCTCTCTATCTCCCTCTCTGTCTCCCTCGCTGTCTCCCTCTCCATCTACCTCTCTATGTCCTTCTCTACCCCCTCTGTCTCCTTTTTGTCTCTCGCTCTATCTTTCTAATTTCTTTCTTATATTTCTTATCTCCATCTCTTTCGACCTCTCTAAATTCCACTATCTTTCGCAATGGCCCCTATTATCTCTATATGCCTTTATGCTTGCCTAGCTCCCCGTCTCCTTCTTCTACCTGCCTCTCAGTCTCCCTGCAAACTGCAGCTGCCGCCTCCCCAGTCAGGGAAGCATGTCATTCAAATTCCTTCTTCTAGCAGAGACCTTCAACACAGAAAAAATAATATGCTATAATTTTTGCATGAAACGCACGTGGCTGGCTCTGAAAAGTCTAGATTAAGTTTTACAACTTGGTCTACAAATATTTCATGAGATGCCAGGTGTCCAGTCTCGCCGTGAACCCTGTTCCACTATATTTTTCGCTATTCCAATCTCACTGGGCATGACTCACTTGCCAACTCAACACTCCCGCGCCTCATTATTGCATTAAACCACTCCGAAAGCATTAACTGTCACCCAGAATCCACAGTTGCTCATCTGGCAACATCTTGATCGGCAAGTCAGGTTGATGATCAAGAGGCTTGTTAGATAGACAACTCTGGGTTTTCAGTCACCTGTTATCGACAGATTGACTGGTTTGATGTTTTGAAATATGGTTGCAAATGTTACATTAATTTGTTTAACTCGAAACTGTTGTAGAAATTTTATAATCTTAAAGAAGAAACTCCTCAACCACGGCCTTGTGTGCCCTCCCCCCATTCAACCGCACTGTGTTCTGCCTATCGCTGTGTAAATCTGTCAGCCTATATCTAGTCTCTGTATGAGTATAGTATGTCTATTCCAGCCTGTCTATCCCAGCCTGTCTATCCCAGCCTGTCTATCCCAGCCTGTCTATCCCAGCCTGTCTATCCCAGCCTGTCTATCCCAGCCTGTCTATCCCAGCCTGTCTATCCCAGCCTGTCTATCCCAGCTTGTCTATCCCAGTCTGTCTGTCCCAACCTGTCTATCCCAGCCTGTCTATCCCAGCCTGTCTATCCCAGCCTGTCTATCCCATCCTGTCTATCCCAGCCTGTCTATCCCAGCCTGTCTATCCCAGCCTGTCTATCCCAGCCTGTCTATCCCAGCCTGTCCATCCCAGCCTGTCTATCCCAGCCTGTCTATCCCAGCCTGTCTCTGTCTGTCTATCTCTATCTCAGTCTCTCTATCTCTATCTCTATCTCAGTCTCTCTATCTTAATCTCAATCTCTGTCCTTTTATCCGTCATTCTGCCTTTCAACCCATATTTTCAAAGTTTCATTAACCCCGGATACTGGGGAGGTTCGAACCAATGGTTGCGCAATTAACATCTCCCTTCAAAACTGGAGAAACAGGGAAAACTGAACCGAAGCTTTGGATAACCATCGCATGCCAAGCAATGCAGTTCCACAAGCTTGGAAATTAATTTCATAGCGCCTCACCGCTTCTAGAAGACAAACTTTTCAATGAGGACAAAAAATCTCTTTTGAAGCGGAAAGCCCAAGAACGTACACAAACAATAAACTTCCATTGTGTACTGCTCATGATATTACTGTGTTCCAGACTCTCTCGACTCAAAGAAGCGTGACCCGCCATAGCAGTGCCTATCCAATCTTCAACTTGTTGGAGTTTTGTTCCTCCCCTGCGGCGGTGAGAGCCTCAAGGCAAGCAATTTCTGAAATTGAAAGAAATTTGACAGATCTAGACAGAAAGAAGGGATCTGTCCGTGAGGGCTAGCACTGACTTCGAAGCCTTGGAGACAAAATATGTTTGTAGAGTTTGAATGCTAAAACACTAAAACTTTACCATGGGGTCATGGTTCATAGCACTCTACAATTTGGGTCATGGCTCATAGCCACTTTACAATGGGGTCATGGCTCATAGCCACTTTACAATGGGATCATGGCTCATAGCCACTCTACCATGGGGTCATGGCTCTTAGCCACTCTGCAATGGGGTCATGGCTCATAGCCATTTTACAATGGGGTCATGGCTCATAGCCACTTTACAATGGGGTCATGGCTCATAGCCACTTTACAATGGGGTCATGGCTCATAGCCACTTTACAATGGGGTCATGGCTCATAGCCACTCTACAATTTGGTCATGGCTCATAAATACTCTACCATGGGGTCATGGCTCTTAGCACTCTGCAATGGGGTCATGGCTCAAAGCACTCTCCAATGGGGTCATGGCTCATAGCACTCTGCAATGGGGTCATGGCTCATAGCCACTCTATCATGGGGTCATGGCTCATAGCACTCTGCAATGGGGTCATGGCTCATAGCCACTCTACAATCATAACCACTCTAATATGGGGTCATGGCTCATAGCCACTCTACCATGGGGTCATGGCTCATAGCACTCTGCAATGGGGTCATGGCTCATAGCCACTCTACAATTTGGGTCATGGCTCATAGCCACTCTACAATTTGGTCATGGCTCATAAATACTCTACCATGGGGTCATGGCTCATAGCACTCTGCAATGGGGTCATGGCTCATAGCCACTTTACAATGGGGTCATGGCTCATAGCCACTTTACAATTGGGTCATGGCTCATAGCCACTTTACAATGGGGTCATGGCTCATAGCCACTCTACAATTTGGGTCATGGCTCATAAATACTCTACCATGGGTTTATGACTCATAGCACTCTGCAATGGGGTCATGGCTCATAGCACTCTGCAATGGGGTCATGGCTCATAGCCACTTTACAATTGGGTCATGGCTCATAGCCACTTTACAATGGGGTCATGGCTCATAGCCACTCTACAATTTGGGTCATGGCTCATAAATACTCTACCATGGGTTTATGACTCATAGCACTCTGCAATGGGGTCATGGCTCATAGCCACTCTGCAATGGGGTCATGGCTCATAGCCACTCTATCATGGGGTCATGGCTTATAGCACTCTACAATTTGGGTCATGGCTCATAGCCACTCTATCATGGGGTCATGGCTTATAGCACTCTACAATTTGGGTCATGGCTGATAGCCACTCTATCATGGGGTCATGGCTTATAGCACTCTACAATTTGGGTCATGGCTCATAGCCACTCTATCATGGGGTCATGGCTTATAGCACTCTACAATGGGGTCATGGCTCATAGTGAAGCAAGTCATAGCTCATAGCTCATAGTTAGGTCATAGTTCATATTGGTATCATAATAGTAGATAATAGTAGATCTTCTAGTTCTAAAAACCCCCCAAAGAATGAGAGATGCTCGCGGAGTTCAGAGCAGAATTGACTGTGAACTTTATACCATTTTCACAGTGGCATTTTTACCCCAAAGCCTTCAGGCGTTCTCAACCGAAGTGCCATTAGCATTGGAAATTTACTCAATTGCTAAAATTAAAAAACTAAGGTAAACCCGGTGTTTGCAGACCCAACAGCGGTCACAGTGGGCACCCACTACGAGCTATTCTCAAAGGTCGAATAGAACCGATTACTCCATCCAGTTAGGTGAGGATAATTTCCCTAATTTTATTATTGACTAATTCTAATTTGCACCGATTTGATTACCGAACTCGAATCTTGCAGAGCGCAATAAAATGTCGATGAGGGGATGAATCTCCCCCCAGCTGACTCCACCTGCTGTTGACTCTGTGAGGCGCTTTTTACAACCCCCTTAGGGCTAATGAAAGAAGCAACGCTGAAGAACCGCCATCTTAGACCGCAACTTTGCACCTCAATCGGCGGCTTCAGAACAGCGGGGTGCCAGCCTAGCTATCTATTCTTCAGTTGGGCATGGTGAGTTACCGCAGCCTTAGGGGGAGGCAGTTGATGACGCAACAGGGTTTCACAGCTGGAATATCGGTGCGCACACACTGACCCCTCATTCCAGGCCGCCAGCCAATGACATTTGGTCACAGCTCGCTATTGGATGAGCCGTCCTCCGCCCCAGCCTCAGTCTGTTGCATAAAACCGGCTGTCAAGAATTAAGAAAATAACTCAAAAAACTTTTAAACTCGATTTGTGAGACACAGAGCAACACAGGCAATAGAATACCGACAGTCAACTGACGTAAGCCATGTCGCATTGCGTTGATTCGCAAAATGGTAAATTTATATTGCATTAGCTTGCTGCATTTCTTGTGTAATTATTGGCCTATTGTAATGAAATTGTGCTTTCCACATTATCCTGTCCCCCTGCACCCCCTGCCTCCCTCTGTCCTCTCTGTCCCCTCTCTGCCCTCCTCTCGGCCCTACTCTCGGTCCCCTCTCTGTCACCCTCTCTGTCACTCTCTCAGTCACCCTCTCTGTCACCCTCTCTGTCACTCTCTCAGTCACCCTCTCTGCTCCCCTCTCTGTCCCCCTCTCTGTCCCCATCTCTGTCCCCCTCTCTGTCCCCCTCTCTGTCCCCCTCTCTGTCCCCCTCTCGGTCACCCTCTCTGTCACCCTCTGTCCCCTCCTGCCCCACTACGCCCCCTCTGACCCCTCTGCCACCATCTGCACGCCCCTCACTCATCTCACCCCCTCACCCAACTCTCCATTCTCAGGCTCCCGAGCCAGCACGCCGGAAGAGATCTCCCGTGAGATCTCCCATGAGATCTCGCACGAGATTCTACGCTCGGCCGGCCACTCGACCGTCCTGCTGGCTGCGCGAGGCGGCGGCCTGAGCGGCGACTCCGCCATCGCCACGGGCAGCGACCGCGACTCGCCAGTCGACCTGAGCGGCTCCTGGCGGCTCGGCGCCACCCCGCAGCAACTGCCGGCGCCGCAGCGCCAAAGGCAGCAGGCGGGCGCCGCCACCGACGCCTCGCAGCTGAAGTTCGGCATCAGCCGCATCCTCGGCGAGTCGGTGGACGATCGGCACCGCGCCAGCCGGGAGGACAGCGGCTGCGACTGCGGATGCATCGCCAGCCCCGCCTCCGCCGCCGCCACCGCCGCCTTCAGCGTCTCCCGCGCCGCCTCCGCCGCCTTCGGCATCTCCTGCGCCACCCCCGCCGCCTCAGCGCCCGGCTTCGCCGCCTCCGCGGCATCCGCAGGCGGCCTCCTCACGACGAGCTCCCCGTTCACCGGTGCTCAGGCCGCGTGGAGACGCCTGCCGCCTCCGGTGAGTTTGCAGTTCTCAGTTCTGGCCGATATGTATCGAAATGTTTTTTAGCAAGGGTGAACTCTAGCAATATGACAGATATGCTTCTTAGGTAGTGGACTATTCAATAACCGATATGTATCGAAATGTTTTTTAGCAAGGGTGAACTCTAGCAATCTGACAGATATGCTTCTTAGGAAGTGGACTATTCAGTAACCGATATGTATCGAAATGTTTTTTTAGCAAGGGTGAACTCTAGCAATATGACAGATATGCTTCTTAGGAAGTGGACTATTCAATAACCGATATGTATCGAAATGTTTTTTTAGCAAGGGTGAACTCTAGCAATATGACAGATATGCTTCTTAGGAAGTGGACTATTTAATAACCGATATGTATCGAAATGTTTCTTAGAAATAGTACATTCTACACTCGTTATGCAGCAAACTATTTCTTAGATATTGTAAATTCGAAAACCAATATCCGAAACAGAGCATTATTTAGAGCTCTTTCTCTCAAATCACGAGTTCCCTTCTGTCCTGCCGTATCATTTATCATCATACGATCGTAAATCTCTTTAGTCTTCGTAGATCAATAAAATTTCATTGATTTTTCGCAACTCCATTCTACAGTGAGTATTAGAAAGTTGAAATCTTTAGGGGGAACCGGGACGCGCTAATGCCGTTAATGCTTTGATTGCAAACCGAACTTGGACGAGAGAGGCAGAGACAAAGGAAAAGCAAAATTCAGTTGTTGATTGTCGGCGAATTTTTGAGTCTCTTTAAAAGACTTTATTAGAATTCTGTGAGCAGTAGGCCTGAGGTGCTAAAACTGCAGTTTATTTCTATTTGTTTTATTCAACCATCAACTTCAATCATTTTTCACAGTTTGCCTTTGTGCCGCCACCACCGCCGCCGCCGCCGCCGCCGCCTCCGCCTCAGGCGCCTTCGTTTTCGCAGCCCCCGCAGCCGCGACCTCTGCCGGAACTTCCGGCCGTACAGTTTGTTAATAACGGCTACGGGATCCGGAATCCTCTGGCTGAGACTGGCGGGCAGGACAGCATGCTGCTGGAGTACGGTGAGTGCGGACGTACTTATAACTGACTGTTAGAGTACTTGCGTACTTGAGTATACTTGCACTATATCATCATATTATCACACGTCATAAGTACAAGTATATTACAAGAGTACAGGTGTACTTCTGTAAAAGTACATATGCACTTCTATTAGAGTACATATATACTCATGCCTTTTGGCAAGCGTAGTTACCTATGTTTTGATGCAGTTGTACTATGATACACATACAAGGTGTACTTTTTCATTAGTGCATGGCTACTGATAAAAGAATGCATGTAGGTAACATTTCTCCCTATCGCTCGAGTGAACAAGCCCGATTGCATGACAGTCAAAATGAGCTGTAGGAACAAATCACCTGAGTGCAAACATAATTTATGAGGAATTAACCGTTTTCTCCTCATTGCTGAGGATTAGAAAACAGTTTCCCGAGCACGACATTGTTCCCTTCTCAAGGCCCTGATCCCCAGCCCGACTCAAGCCCCTCCCCCCGTGAAATCGAGCCCGCCCGCACGGCGCCAATTATCGCATTGGTTCCGAAATCCCATTCCGCACGGGCTCCTCCGGATCCCCAAATTTTGGGATATTTTTGCTGGCGCAACCAGCTGCAATTGATCCCCATGACTTATTCTGCTGTTCTCCCGCTCCTCATCTGCCCAAAATCCCCAAAGTCAGTCGCGTGCTCGAGTCTCGATCCACAGTAATTTCCCCTGTTTTGGCGGGGTTGGGGGCGGGCCGGGTCCTCTGTAATTTTGGAGATTTTCTCACCTGGGCTGCGCACAACTCGAAAAACGGGAGGTTCGAATATTTTTCTGGGAAATTGAGCTGAGCTCGAATGTTGCGGTGCAAATCAATCAATTTCGGGTTGGGATTTTACCTCAAATCACTGGGAAGAATTGGAAAGAAAAAGTCAGTTCTTAAGACCTCAGCCACGAACCAATGATGTCACTTTCTCTGTGGGCCAATTAATTTCCTGATGTAATTGTCCATGAGTGAAGTCACACATCAATCTAAGCACCACACTCAGAGTGAAGTCACTCCCATCTCAGAGCCACACTCAGAGTGAAGTCACTCTCCATCCCAGAGTCAGACTCAAAGTGAAGTCACTCTCCATCCCAGAGCGACACTTAGAGTGAAGTCACTCTCCCTCCCAGAGCCAGACTCAGAGTGAAGTCACTCTCCATCCCAGAGCCAGACTCAGAGTGAAGTCACTCTCCATCCCAGAGCCCGACTCAGAGTGAAGTCACTCCCATCCCAGAGCCCGACTCAGAGTGAAGTCACTCTCCATCCCAGAGCCAGACTCAGAGTGAAGTCGGTCCAAATCTCAAAGCCAGACTCAGAGTGAAGTCACTCTCCATCCCAGAGCCCGACTCAGAGTGAAGTCACTCTCCATCCCAGAGCCAGACTCAGAGTGAAGTCGCTCCAAATCTCAAAGCCAGACTCAGAGTGAAGTCACTCCCATCCCAGAGCCCGACTCAGAGTGAAGTCACTCTCCATCCCAGAGCCAGACTCAGAGTGAAGTCACTCTCCATCCCAGAGCCAGACTCAGAGTGAAGTCGCTCCAAATCTCAAAGCCAGACTCAGAGTGAAGTCACTCCCATCCCAGAGCCCGACTCAGAGTGAAGTCACTCTCCATCCCAGAGCCCGACTCAGAGTGAAGTCACTCCCATCCCAGAGCCCGACTCAGAGTGAAGTCACTCTCCATCCCAGAGCCAGACTCAGAGTGAAGTCGGTCCAAATCTCAAAGCCAGACTCAGAGTGAAGTCACTCTCCATCCCAGAGCCCGACTCAGAGTGAAGTCACTCTCCATCCCAGAGCCAGACTCAGAGTGAAGTCGCTCCAAATCTCAAAGCCAGACTCAGAGTGAAGTCACTCCCATCCCAGAGCCCGACTCAGAGTGAAGTCACTCTCCATCCCAGAGCCAGACTCAGAGTGAAGTCACTCTCCATCCCAGAGCCAGACTCAGAGTGAAGTCGCTCCAAATCTCAAAGCCAGACTCAGAGTGAAGTCACTCCCCATCCCAGAGCCAGACTCAGAGTGAAGTCACTCTCCATCCCAGAGCCAGACTCAGAGTGAAGTCACTCCCACCCGCAGGCTCCCAGGTCGGAGAGAACGCCTTCCAGTGCCGGCTGTGCGGCAAGCAGTTCTCCCTGCAGCGGCTGCTGAACCGCCACCTGAAGTGCCACTCGACCCTGAAGCGCTTCCTCTGCAGGTACTGCGGCAAGGGCTTCAACGACACCTTCGACCTGAAGCGGCACACGAGGACTCACACAGGTAAGCTTAAGCCTTTAACTGTTTTCTCTTGGGATGCTGGGTCTCTCAGAATCTTTCAATGATGAAGAAGTTGGAAATTCAGCAGCCAGAGTGGGAATAGAAGTTTGCGGTCAGGGGTTCGAGTCCCATCCTGTCACGTGACCGGAGCGCACGCTGAAAACATGAAAAATTCAGCAGAGGCGGCCATGGGACTTTTAGGTTCCCAGGTGTCCCGCCGGGATACGCGGCCTCCCGATCCCCACCGCTGGGATCTCAGCTTCCCCTGCATCAACTCGATGAGGCCGAAAGTCAATCAGCTGAAGAGGCTGGGCGATGAAGGGCCGACAAAAAAGGCGGCTCCCCGGGGTGCTGCCGCTACTGAATAATTAATGAGCCAACCTGCTGCTCCCAGCCTCCGCTTTCCATCGCCTCCCAATCGAGGCCGCCACCCACAGCGGCGGGGCTCGAACCCCGGACTGACATAGCGGGGGCCGCGGCGTATCGAGGGGGATTTCCGTTCGGAACGGGCCGCGAACAAAGACTTCCTCAAGAGGTCTTTATCCCGCAATCCCAGATTAGGCCAGCTCGTTAATGGTTTGGGGACCCCCGCTGGATCCGAAATTCCAATTGAAAAAATCTTCCTCAAGTGGGATAAAGACTGCCCAGTCACCGGCGCTGAGGTGTAAAAATCAAAGAGATTCTGTTTGACTTTCCCTGACCGGGGGAGCGGCGGCCCGCGGTTGCGCAACTCGGCCGGCTTCGGGCGAGGTTTCCAAGAATAATTGCGGCTTAGTGCGGGTCATGAGTAATTAATGAGGCCCACCTGCCCCCTCGGCCAGCGGTGAGGCTGTTATTTTAGCATGATGGGGCGCCCAGCCTCCAACAATAGGACTCCATTGTTCTTTCCGATCTGCAGCTTAGATCACAGGGCCAGCGTCCTACGCCAGTTCTCTCGCTACCGACTGAGTCAGGTGGTCCC
>NIVC01000618.1:385073-435073 GCA_002269645.1 Macrostomum lignano
TTTTGTTTTTCGGAGTTGTGATTTTTCGGGTTTATGATGGGCGTTGCTATTTTGTTTTTCGGAGTTGGGATTTTTCGGGTTTATGATATTTCGGGTTTATGATGGAAATCGCTTTTCGGAGTTGTGATTTTTCGGATTTGTGATGCCCCCCGCCTGCGGCGCCAAAATAAGTGCTGACAACACCGATTCTGTAAATAATCGGTACAATATGATAATGTGCATTTCGCATATAAAAAAATGTAACTCGACGGGGGGGCGTACGCCCTGTGCGCCACCCCCCCCCTAAATCCGCCACTGAACCTGGCCCCCACTTTTTGAAACGTTCCTACGCTAATTCAGGTTTTGGCGAGTTTGTCAAATCCATGTACGTTATATGAGTACTAGAGAGAATAAATATAGACAACTGAATCAAGTTCCCACGTACATGTATTGAGATGTTTAGTAATGTGTACTCGTATTTTATAGCACAAAATACGAGTATATTATAACACAACAGATAAGAAAACAAACTTGTAGATCAAAAAGTTTTTAAACTTATAGTAGTTCTGGTCTAAACTTTTTTTATTTATGCACTTTAATTCCTTTAATTTTCCTGGTACGTCTGCAGCATTCGGACAGCAGAGATAACTTCTGAAACTTATAGTGTTGTACACCAGGGGCGTCGCCGTGGATTTTATGGCGGGGGACAAAGCTAAGAATTCTACATGTATATTGTACATGACTAAATTTTACATTTACATTATAATTACATTTAGAAATTGTCAGCGCTCAATTTGGCGCCGCAGGAACTCATTTTGGTGCCGCAGGCGCTATGTTTTCTCTCCCTGAAGCAAAATCATTGATTTCCATAACAGATCACAAGGTGGGGTGAGGACAAAACATTGCCATGTCACCCCATAGCTTTTACTAGGGGCATGTCCCCATAGCGACGCCCCTGGTGACATGTAGGAAACATGTACATGTAGTTTGATGTAAGGAAACTACATGTACGAGTACAACAAGACGATATTGTTAGTAGTAAGCGCTTATCGGCCATTTGTAAAGCCTATCACCATTTTAGCAAAACTTTTTTTTGAAAAAAACTCACCTGAAAATTAAAAGACACCTCAGATTGATAGACGTTTTTAAAGATATGAAAAAATATCTTTAAGAGAATCTACGTTTTTTGAACAGGGAATGAGCAAGAATTGAGCAGGAAATGGTCAGAGTGAACCGGATATAGACAAAGAGTTGCTTTCAATTAATTAAAGCATGCATTCAAGTTTATTATCGGGTGCAAAAACAGTTTGAAAAAATACGAATAAATCCGCAGAGCAAAATTATCTGAATTATTTGATACCCGGCTTTTTCAAATGCTCGTTATTACATCGCAACGCAGTGGCACCTTTACGAAAAAATATTTTATAGGAACTTACTAAGAAAGAAGTATTTTGTGAACACGATCCACTCTGTTAAACTTGAGGATTTCGATTTGGTTATTTTTCTAAAACTTAGTTTACCCATCAAGCAATGTAACTTTAAGTTAATTTTTATTCACTCAAATTTGACAAAAGGTAAATGGATAGAGACAACTTAAAAACTCTTCTCATCACTGCGAACGTTGGATCACTGTTTGACCACGTGAGTAATTTGTGTTTCTGTCAAATTTGTGTTTCTTGATTTTGCTTATTGTTGCTTTTTGGTACGATTCTGTTTAAGTCTTGCTGTACCTTTAATTTTGCTAAATCAAGAACCACAGTTGTTTGAAGTTTGTATGGGCTGTTTTATATTTGCTTAAAGTTAAATTGCTGTTACTTCTCAGAATTTAGCTAAAATTAAATTCTGAGAGTTAATTAAAAACTTTTGTGTCTTTAGAATTTTTCGTTATTTATAATGGAAGATATTTCTTTTTTGTATTTTAGAATTATAAAATTTTTAAATAGTTCATTTAGGCATGCAAAAAGTCCAAATGTTTAAACTATAAAAATCCTATTCTTTGTTATTTGATTTCACTTATAATTTATCCATAATTCCTGTGAACTATTTGTGATGAAATATCAAGCAAAAAGCCTTTTTATTGATTCTTTTTATACCAATTGATTATTAGATTCAAATAATGTTTGGTTGATTTTTTTAATGCCTACAATATAAAATGAAAAAAATAAAGTTCTATTTTTCTTCCTTTTCTTGTGTACATAAAGGAAGTTATATTATACAGTTATGACTTCATTAAAATTAAAATCTGGATAATTTTATAAATATATTTTATAAATCCTCTACAGAAGCACTTGCTACAACCATGGTTGAAGAACCTTTTCCAGGTACAGATTGCATATAGCTGTTATATTGTTATTGTGTATTATAATGCTATTCCTCAACAGCAAACTCAATTTAATCTGATAAAAAATTGTCAGGCTATTTCCGACAAGGATCCAGATTTCATCGCTGTCCACTGCCAGGAAATTGGCGGCAAGAATTTCACGAAATCGATGCCCAATGTTGACTCGTGGATTAGGTGAGCTTATCCAGATGAGTAGCTTAATCCACGCTGGCAAACGGATTGTCTTGACAGAAAATTTAATTGAAAGAAGGCACTCGGAAATTGAGGTTGATAGGGTAGAGAGAGAGAGAGAGAGAGAGAGAGAGAGAGATAAAGAGGGGGTTGCCTACCTCCCTTTTTGCCAGCTTTTCCCTTGCCGAGTGACTGCTTCTGTCTCTGCCTTCTCTGCCACCCCCTCCGACACGATTTCTCTTCCCATCGGGGCAACCCAATTCCTCTGCTAATTAGATGCTCACTGTCTTCCTGCCTCTCTCCTCGCTTCCTTTTATCCCGAGTAGACTGCGGGGGAATCCTCCACTTTCTCATCCTACGTGGGAATTTGGGATCTCAAAGCCGGCATCACCTCTGGCCCATTCTGGGCACTTTGCACTTGGCACAGTCTCTCTTCTGAGAGCCAAGGATGCGAGTCTGCCTGCCATCCTCTGGGAGCAGTCGGAATGGAGTGGTTAATAGCAATGGATTGATTTGGCCTCCCCTTCCTTGCGGACGTCCTTAAGCGGCTAATGCGATTTTTATCTGGCAAACGGAATTTTTATCTATTTCTGAGAACGGGAGGAGTCCAGTGTGTGAGACGGGGTTCCAGAGCAAAGAGGTAGGTAGGCTTTTTTGGTTTTATGGAATAAAAAAAGTTTGCTAAGATGTGCCAGCCATTGATCTGCGCGTGTTAACTGGGAATTCGGATTTTTACTTGGCTATTTTGCACTGTCAGTAGAAAATATTCAGTTGCTGGGCCAGTCTCCCAGATCCTCAGTTGCTGAGCCAGTCTCCCAGATCCTCAGTTGCTAGGCCAGCCTCCCAGATCCTCAGTTGCTGGGCCAGCCTCCCAGATCCTCAGTTGCTGGGCCAGCCTCCCAGATCCTCAGTTGCTGGGCCAGCCTCCCAGATCCTCAGTTGCTGGGCCAGCCTCTCAGATCCTCAGTTGCTGGGCCAGCCTCTCAGATCCTCAGTTGCTGGGCCAGCCTCTCAGATCCTCAGTTGCTGGGCCAGCCTCCCAGATCCTCAGTTGCTGAGCCAGTCTCCCAGATCCTCAGTTGCTGAGCCAGCCTCCCAGATCCTCAGTTGCTGAGCCAGTCTCCCAGATCCTCAGTTGCTGAGCCAGCCTCCCAGATCCTCAGTTGCTGAGCCAGCCTCCCAGATCCTCAGTTGCTGAGCCAGCCTCCCAGATCCTCAGTTGCTGAGCCAGCCTCCCGAATCCTCAGTTGCTGGGCCAGCCTCCCAGTTCCTCAGGGTCAACGCTACCCTTCCGGATTCCGATTACGAGGCCTGAAACCCAAACAATGTATCAGCATTAAATTCTGTATATAATCAAGCTAAATATTTTATTGTACAACACAATTGTTTCCAGCGAGCTGATGACCTCAGAGGCGCTGAAGCTCTACGATAAGGCGAGAATTTTTCTAGACAGAGATTATGAAGCGCATGATACTTTCACTGTGAGTTTGCATTGCTTCATTGTAGCTTCAGTATGTCTGCAATACAACTTCAGTATTTCTTCAGTGTAGCCTCAATGTAACTTCAGTATTTCTTTTCAGTGTAGCTTCAGTATTTCTTCAGTGTAGCTTCAGTATTCCTTCAGTGTAGCTTCAGTATTCCTTCAGTGTAGCTTCAGTATTCCTTCAGTGTAGCTTCAGTATTACTTCAATTTAGCTTCAGTGTCAGTGTATTCATAGCATAGCTAAGCCTGTATTCGCAGTTTTAAAGCTAGCAAGCGGATCTGCAGCATGGCAGAGAAACCGTCTGTAATCCCCGAATCCCAATACCGTATTGATGGATTGATCGTCCTGCGGCGCCTTCCATTCAGAATCCAATTTATTTAATGGCCAGTTCGTGTCAAACAGCGGCCTTCTTACTGAATACAACTGGCATAACCCGTGGCCGCTCGTCTGCCATTTTTTCTAGATTAAATTACTGTCATTAAAATTTAGCCTCGCGCAATAAAGCATTAGTGTGGACAGAGCCTTTTCTGTTATTTATCAGTCATTTGTCTCTCTCCCTGACTCTCCCTGTCTCTCTCCCTGTCTCTCTCCCTGTCTCTGCCTGTCTCTCTCCCTGTCTCTGCCTGTCTCTCTCCCTGTCTCTCTCCCTGTCTCTCTCCCTGTCTCTGCCTGTCTCTCTCCCTGTCTCTCTCCTGTCTCTCTCCCTGTCTCTCTCCCTGTCTCTCTCTCCGTCTCTGCCTGTCTCTCTCCCTGTCTCTCTCCTGTCTCTCTCCCTGTCTCTCTCCTGTCTCTCTCCCTGTCTCTCTCTCTGTTTCTCCCTGTCTCTCTCTCCGTCTCTGCCTGTCTCTCTCCCTGTCTCTCTCCTGTCTCTCTCCCTGTCTCTCTCCCTGTCTCTCTCCCTGTCTCTCTCCTGTCTCTCTCCCTGTCTCTCTCCCTGTCTCTCTCCCTGTCTCTCTCCTGTCTCTCTCCCTGTCTCTCTCCCTGTCTCTCTCCCTGTCTCTCTCCCTGTCTCTCTCCCTGTCTCTCTCCCTGTCTCTCTCCCTGTCTCTCTCTCTGTCTCTCTCCCTGTCTCTCTCCCTGTCTCTCTCCCTGTCTCTGCCTGTCTCTCTCCCTGTCTCTGCCTGTCTCTCTCCCTGTCTCTCTCCCTGTCTATCTCCCTGTCTCTGCCTGTCTCTCTCCCTGTCTCTGCCTGTCTCTCTCCCTGTCTCTCTCCTGTCTCTCCCTGTCTCTCTCCTGTCTCTCTCCCTCTCTCTCCCTTTCTCTCTCCTGTCTCTCTGCCTGTCTCTCTCCCTGTCTCTCCCTGTCTCTCTCCTGTCTCTCCCTGTCTCTCTCCTGTCTCTCTCCCTCTCTCTCCCTCTCTCTCCCTGTCTCTCTCCCTGTCTCTCTCCTGTCTCTCTCCCTGTCTCTCTCCCTGTCTCTGCCTGTCTCTCTCCCTGTCTCTCTCCCTGTCTCTCCCTGTCTCTCCCTGTCTCTCTCCCTGTCTCTCTCCCTGTCTCTCTCCTGTCTCTCTCCCTGTCTCTCTCCCTGTCTCTCTCCTGTCTCTCTCCCTGTCTCTCTCCCTGTCTCTGCCTGTCTCTCTCCCTGTCTCTCTCCCTGTCTCTCCCTGTCTCTCCCTGTCTCTCTCCCTGTCTCTCTCCCTGTCTCTCTCCCTGTCTCTCCCTGTCTCTCCCTGTCTCTCCTTTCCTAGAGTAGACTTGATTACTTGGCTTCCTCTTTGCTGACAGACCTGCAAAGATGCACCTTAGACCCAAACCGCTTGTCCACTTGTGTGTTTTGCTAAATAGCAAAGATTTTTTGCGTACTTTTTCTAATCCACCTTGCTGCCGCCGCCTCTACACTGTTTGCTTTTTCTGGGGCGTCTTCAGGAGGGGGGGGGTTGTTTCTTCACGTTTTTCAAGGGCTCTGGATACGAGAAAGAGATAGACAGACATGGCTGCCAGACTTCCGTTCGGTTTCGCTCCTTGTTGGCGGTTTCCCTGCCTGTTACTGACAGCTGACAGATCCCCGGCTGTCTTGGCTTGGGCAAGGAGGTCGAGAACCAGAGCCTGGAGTGGCGACTCCACCTCGACGCCTTCATTTTCATTTTTCAGACAACTGTAGGCTGACTGCAGAGCCTGAATTCGAATGTAAATTTACACCCTAAAAGTGAAGTGAAACGCGATGTGTTGATAATTTTAGAAGATATTTCTGAACTTTGGTTTCGCCGCTCCAATGCTCTAGATTTGGGACGCCTTGGCTTGGACCCCGCCTCTCTATCACTCTCCTCTCGCTTTTTGTCTATTCGTCTTTCAATCGTATTTTCTTCCCGCGTTTCTTTTCTTGTGTCCACTTGGCCTTCGCCCGCCCACTTCTCGGTCCGCAGCTGCTTGACTGAAAAGGAATTGTTCTGGAATGAACAATAAATTGACCATTTCTCTTTTGCTTTTAGTTCTTTCTTTTCCTGACGCATTCCTTCTCCCCTCTGCCTCGCCCGCAGGCTCTCGGCTCGCTGTACTTCGTGCACGCTCGCGTCCCGGATGTGGCGCTGTGGGACTTCAACAAGTCCCGCTTTGTGCAGCTTCGGGACCGCTTCGTAAGAGGCCTCCCGCCTTCCACGCTGCTGATGCTTCTCTCCTTGTGTCTGTCTCAGTGCTGATTGTGCCTGTCTCAGTGCTGATTGTGTCTGTCTCAGTGCTGATTGTGTCTGTCTCAGTGCCCCCTTGTGTCTGTCTCAGTGCTGATTGTGCCTGTCACAGTGCTGATTGTGTCTGTCTCAGTGCTGATTGTGTCTGTCTCAGTGCTGATTGTGTCTGTCTCAGTACTGATTGTGTCTGTCTCAGTGCTGATTGTGTCTGTCTCAGTGCTGATTGTATCTGTCTCAGTGCTGATTGTGCCTGTCACAGTGCTGATTGTGTCTGTCTCAGTGCTGATTGTGTCTGTCTCAGTGCTGATTGTATCTGTCTCAGTGCTGATTGTGTCTGTCTCAGTGCTGATTGTATCTGTCTCAGTGCTGATTGTGTCTGTCTCAGTGCTGATTGTGTCTGTCTCAGTGCTGATTGTGCCTGTCTCAGTGCTGATTGTGTCTGTCTCAGTGCTGATTGTGTCTGTCTCAGTGCTGATTGTGTCTGTCTCAGTGCTGATTGTATCTGTCTCAGTGCTGATTGTGTCTGTCTCAGTGCTGATTGTGTCTGTCTCAGTGCTGATTGTGCCTGTCTCAGTGCTGATTGTGTCTGTCTCAGTGCTGATTGTATCTGTCTCAGTGCTGATTGTGCCTGTCTCAGTGCTGATTGTGTCTGTCTCAGTGCTGATTGTGCCTGTCTCAGTGCTGATTGTGTCTGTCTCAGTGCTGATTGTGTCTGTCTCAGTGCTGATTGTGTCTGTCTCAGTGCTGATTGTGCCTGTCTCAGTGCTGATTGTGTCTGTCTCAGTGCCCCCTTGTGTGTGTCTCGTCAAGGTTAAAAAGATTGATGCTTTTTTGTTCGTTTTGCTATTAAAGTTGCAACTAACGGTGACTGCATTTGCACCGAATAGGCAACAGGCACCAGTGCTGTAACTACAGGCGCAATTCGTGAAATTAAAATCTATTCGAACAAGGACTGTGAGGTTTTTTGAGTTGCCTCTCGGGAGTTGACTTGCAACTGAGCTTTAAAGAGAGGCCAATTTACTAAATTGGCCTGCTCGCTTGACTTGGCTTGCTGAGTTCGGGAGAGAGAGAGAGAGAAAGTAGAGATCGGATCACACAGGGGAAGATCTGATGTCGATTCTGCAGAAGTGGGTCTTGATCTTTATTTAGTGGCCGGGCAAGCCGGCTATCATGAGGTGGGGAGAGGCTGAGTTTGAGGCCAGCAGCGGCCAGCAAAATGCACCGGATTTAGTGGCCGTAAAATGCGGATTAACTCGCTTTAACGAGCGGATCACCATCCACTGAGCTGGCCTCTGCCCTGCCTCTGTGCCCTGCGGTAGCTTCCCCTCTCTCTCAATTCACTGAGCCGCTACACTTGCCTGCCTGCACCGCGCTATTCTCTGCACACTCTTCTCTACTTCTCTGTACCTCATCTCTCATGTCTCTACTTCTCTAGCTCTTATCTCTCACGTCTCTACTTCTCTGGCTCTTATCTCTCATGTCTCTACTTCTCGGTCTCTCATCTCTCATCTCTCTACTTCTCTGTCTCTCATCTCTCACCTCTCTACTTCTCTGGCTCTCATCTCTCATGTCTCTACTTCTCTAGCTCTTATCTCTCACGTCTCTACTTCTCTGGCTCTTATCTCTCACGTCTCTACTTCTCTGGCTCCTATCTCTCACGTCTCTACTTCTCTGGCTCTTATCTCTCATGTCTCTACTTCTCGGTCTCTCATCTCTCATCTCTCTACTTCTCTGTCTCTCATCTCTCACCTCTCTACTTCTCTGTCTCTCATCTCTCACCTCTCTACTTCTCTGGCTCTTATCTCTCATGTCTCTACTTCTCTGGCTCTTATCTCTCACGTCTCTACTTCTCTGGCTCTTATCTCTCATGTCTCTACTTCTCTGGCTCTTATCTCTCATGTCTCTACTTCTCTGGCTCTTATCTCTCACGTCTCTACTTCTCTGGCTCTTATCTCTCACGTCTCTACTTCTCTAGCTCTTATCTCTCACGTCTCTACTTCTCTGGCTCTTATCTCTCATGTCTCTACTTCTCGGTCTCTCATCTCTCATCTCTCTACTTCTCTGTCTCTCATCTCTCACCTCTCTACTTCTCTGGCTCTTATCTCTCATGTCTCTACTTCTCTGGCTCTTATCTCTCACGTCTCTACTTCTCTGGCTCTTATCTCTCATGTCTCTACTTCTCTGGCTCTCATCTCTCATGTCTCTACTTCTCTAGCTCTCATCTCTCATCTCTCTACTTCTCTGTCTCTCATCTCTCATGTCTCTACTTCTCTGGCTCTTATCTCTCATGTCTCTACTTCTCTGGCTCTCATCTCTCATGTCTCTACTTCTCTGGCTCTTATCTCTCACGTCTCTACTTCTCTGGCTCTTATCTCTCACGTCTCTACTTCTCGGTCTCTCATCTCTCATGTCTCTACTTCTCTGTCTCTCATCTCTCACGTCTCTACTTCTCTGGCTCTCATCTCTCATGTCTCTACTTCTCTGTCTCTCATCTCTCACCTCTCTACTTCTCTGGCTCTCATCTCTCATGTCTCTACTTCTCTGGCTCTTATCTCTCATGTCTCTACTTCTCTGTCTCTCATCTCTCACCTCTCTACTTCTCGGTCTCTCATCTCTCATGTCTCTACTTCTCGGTCTCTCATCTCTCATGTCTCTACTTCTCTGTCTCTCATCTCTCACCTCTCTACTTCTCTGGCTCTCATCTCTCATGTCTCTACTTCTCTGGCTCTTATCTCTCATGTCTCTACTTCTCTGTCTCTCATCTCTCACCTCTCTACTTCTCGGTCTCTCATCTCTCATGTCTCTACTTCTCTGTCTCTCATCTCTCACCTCTATACTACTCTGGCTCTCATCTCTCATGTCTCTACTTCTCTGGCTCCTATCTCTCACCTCTCTACTTCTCTGGCTCTCATCTCTCATGTCTCTACTTCTCTGGCTCCTATCTCTCACCTCTCTACTTCTCTGGCTCTCATCTCTCATGTCTCTACTTCTCTGGCTCTCATCTCTCATGTCTCTACTTCTCTGGCTCTTATCTCTCACGCCTCTACTTCTCTGGCTCTTATCTCTCACGCCTCTACTTCTCTGGCTCTCATCTCTCACGTCTCTACTTCTCTGGCTGTATCTCTCACGTCTCTACTTCTCTGGCTCTCATCTCTCATGTCTGTACTTCTCAGGCTCTTATCTCTCACGCCTCTACTTCTCTGGCTCCTATCTCTCACCTCTCTACTTCTCTGGCTCTCATCTCTCATGTCTCTACTTCTCTGGCTCTATCTCCCACGCCTCTACTTCTCTGGCTCTTATCTCTCATGTCTCTACTTCTCTGGCTCTCATCTCTCATGTCTCTACTTCTCTAGCTCTTATCTCTCATGTCTCTACTTCTCTGTCTCTCATCTCTCACCTCTCTACTTCTCTGGCTCTATCTCTCACGCCTCTACTTCTCTGGCTCTATCTCTCACGCCTCTACTTCTCTGGCTCTCATCTCTCACGCCTCTACTTCTCTGGCTCTCATCTCTCACGTCTCTACTTCTCTGGCTCTTATCTCTCACCTCTCTACTTCTCTGGCTGTATCTCTCACGTCTCTACTTCTCTGGCTCTCATCTCTCATGTCTCTACTTCTCTGGCTCTTATCTCTCACCTCTCTACTTCTCTGGCTCCTATCTCTCACCTCTCTACTTCTCTGGCTCTTATCTCTCACGCCTCTACTTCTACTTCTCTAATCTTTCATCCTCTATTTCTCTAATCTCTCATCCTCTACTTCTCTGTCTCTTATATCTAATCTCTCATGTCTCTACTTCTTTGTCTCTTATCTCTGAGACAGACACATCTCTCTACTTGTCTCTAATCTCCCCTTTCTGCCACTCTGTCCATCTCTCTTTTTTCTCCACCTTCTGTCTTCCTCTGTATTCTGAAGCTCCATCCCTTATTTCCACCTCCTCAACATCAGTGTATTCATTCACACCCGGGCCTCCGGTTCAACTGCAGTTTATAACTGCCAGCTGAGAACCAGTTGAGGCGGGCGAGAGTCGGTTCAATAATTAATGAGAGCCGCTCGCAGTCAGCTCAGTTACTTGAATATGAAACATCCAGGCCCTGGGGGAGATGATATCCCTGAGCTTCTTCTCCTCCTCCTCCTCCTCCTCCTCCTCGGCACTTCTTGACGTCGGGCTCTCCTCTGTGCCGACAATCCCTGGGGGGAGGGGGGGTTGATGAAGATGATGCCGGATGCTGGACGAGTTACCCGTCATCGATCACTCGATTCTGATAAGCTAGTTGTTGGCCAGGAATTATCCCAGTTGCTTATCTGGTTTTGCTTGTGTACATATATGTATTTTTTGTTCTATCCTATCTTTTAGAAGCAGCAAGGACTGGGGAGAACAGAATAACAGGCTACGAGCATGTAAATAGAGCTCTCTTAGAGTTGGTTCGGGGCTGAAGTCAGAGAGATAATCCACAGGATAGCTCTACTCAATAGTGCCTAAATTGCTTTGCCCTACAGCTACAGGCTTAGTATGGGTTTGCCCAGCTGTTTTATTGGCACCGTCTACTCCGCTCTCTACTATTCTGTCTACTCCACTGTCTACTCTATTCTCCATTCTACTGTCTACTCTGTTGTCTACTCCGCTGTCTACTCCCGCTTTTTACTCCACTGGCTACTCCACTGTCTACTCCGCTGTCTACTCCGCTGTATACTCCGCTGTCTACTCCATTCTCCATTCTACTGTCTACTCTGTTGTCTACACCCGCTTTCTAATCCACTGTCTACTCCGCTGTCTACTCCCGCTTTTTACTCCACTGTCTACTTCGCTGTCTACTCCGCTGTCTACTCTATTCTCCATTCTACTGTCTACTCTATTGTCTACATTCGTTTTCTACTCCACTGTCTACTCCGCTGTCTACTTCACTGTCTACTTCGCTGTTTACTCCGCTGTCTACTCTATTCTCCATTTTACTGTCTACTCTGTTGTCTACACTCGCTTTTTACTCCACTGTCTACTCCGCTGTCTACTCAGCTGTCTACACCCGCTTTTTACTCCACTGTCTACTCCGCTGTCTACTCAGCTGTCTACTCCCGCTTTTTACTCCACTGTCTACTCCGCTGTCTACTCCGCCGTCTACTCCGCTGTCTACTCCAATCTACTCCGTCTCAATATATCTTTCTGTTGCCAGGTTTTAAGCATCTCTACCCAATTATTTATCCAGGATTCAGCCCCCCCCCCAACTGCAACTGCCCACTCTCAGCCAAGTTGGCATTTCCGCGCCTAGCGCGTTTCAAGTTCCATTGCGTGTCGCTTTTTTCAGCCCCCCCCTCTTTCAACCCCACATGTGTTTCATTTTATATTCACCCACAGATGAGACCTAGGGGCACTCTGAGTCCGTCTCGGCCAGCTCGCAGCCCCTTCTTACAATCTCATCAGATTGCAGTCGGGCGTGAATAAAAAATCCCGGAATGGGATATTACTCGGACGGCGCAATCGGAACGGCTGTGGGATTTGACATAAAATTTGTGGCTAGTAAAACAGCTGACTCGACTAAGCAGCCCAAGCTATGCTGGGGTTTTGTTATCTGAGTGCGAGAGATTCATGTCTGAGTGCGAGTGACTCAGGTCTGAGTGCAAGTGACTCAGGTCTGAGTGCGAGTGACTCAGGTCTGAGTGTGAGTGACTCAGGTCTGAGTGTGAGTGACTCAGGTCTGAATGTGAGTGACTCAGGTCTGAATGCGAGTGACTCAGGTCTGAATGCGAGTGACTCAGGTCTGAATGTGAGTGACTCAGGTCTGAATGCGAGTGACTCAGGTCTGAATGCGAGTGACTCAGGTCTGAATGCGAGTGACTCGGGTCTGAATGTGAGTGACTCAGGTCTGAATGTGAGTGACTCAGGTCTGAATGTGAGTGACTCAGGTCTGAATGCGAGTGACTCAGGTCTGAATGTGAGTGACTCAGGTCTGAATGCGAGTGACTCAGGTCTGAGTGTGAGTGACTCAGGTCTGAATGTGAGTGACTCAGGTCTGAATGCGAGTGACTCAGGTCTGAATGCGAATGACTCAGGTCTGAATGCGAATGACTCAGGTCTGAATGTGAGTGACTCAGGTTTAAGTGCGAGTGACTCAGGTCTGAGTGCGAGTGAATCAGATCTGAGTGCGAGTGACTCTTCTAAACAGGAGGGATTCGAGCCCGAGACTGTCTTATCGGTACTCCAGTCACGAGCTGCAGACTATCTGATTAAATTGGTGTTGCAGGATTTTATTTAGCTCTCTCTCCCGTGCAGAAGCAGCAAGATAAGAAAAAAGTTGCATATTGAAGCAATTCCCTCTACCGTCAGTTCAGTGTATTTCATAATCTAACCCAAGTGTTCACTGTTCTTCCTTCCTAGGCCTTACTTAATTTATTATGCACCTATCTTGTTTAACTTGCCTGCTAGACATTTGCCATGGTTAACCAGTTTCGATAAACAAGAAATTCATATCTACCTGATTAATAAATCATTATTAAACATTTTCAATCACCCTGCAGGAGCACCGCGGTCCCATTGAGGCGGTCGGCGAGGTGGAAAAGCGAAAATTTCCACTGAAATTTTTTCCCAACGTAAGCCATCTTTGTGATAATAAAGCTTATATGATGCTGTTTGATACTTGAAATTTCAATGTACAGTATCTCTATGCGTACATTCAATGTACAGCATCTCTATGCGTGCATTCAATGTACAGTATCTCTATGCGTGCATTCAATGTACAGCATCTATGCGTGCATTCAATGTACAGTGTCTCTATGCGTGCATTCAATGTACAGTATCTCTATGCGTGCATTCAATGTACAGTATCTCTATGCGTACATTCAATGTACAGTATCTCTATGCGTACATTCAATGTACAGTATCTCTATGCGTACATTCAATGTACAGCATCTTTATGCGTGCATTCAATGTACAGTATCTCTATGCGTGCATTCAATGTACAGCATCTATGCGTGCATTCAATGTACAGTGTCTCTATGCGTGCATTCAATGTACAGTATCTCTATGCGTGCATTCAATGTACAGTATCTCTATGCGTACATTCAATGTACAGTATCTCTATGCGTACATTCAATGTACAGTATCTCTATGCGTGCATTCAATGTACAGTATCTCTATGCGTACATTAAATGTACAGTATCTCTATGCGTACATTCAATGTACAGTATCTCTATGCGTACATTCAATGTACAGCATCTCTATGCGTACATTCCGGTTGATCTTCAGTCAACTTGTAAACACCGCGCTTACGCTGCATTCCATCAATGTACATTTAAGTGTACTTTTGGTTATTATCGCCCGATTTTGCAGCAAGTCCTGTCTCGCAAAGGCTACATGCGAACTCGCTGGCGTGCTGGTGTCGCCACATTCGACCTCGTCAACGTGCACCTGTTTCACGACGCATCAAACCTGGACGGCTTGTCACAGGTGGGTTAACTTGCGCATTGATCTGCGGTTCAGAGTAGGGCCAGATTAGTGTCAGAGTAGGGTCTGAGTAGGGTCTGAGTAGGGTCTGAGTAGGGTCTGAGTAGGGTCTGAGTAGGGTCAGAATAGGGTCAGAGTAGGGTCAGAGTAGTGTCAGAGTAGGGTCAGATTAGGGTCTGAGTAGGGTCTGAGTAGGGTCAGAGTAGGGTCAGAATAGGGTCAGAGTAGGGTCAGAGTAGGGTCAGAGTAGGGTCTGAGTAGGGTCAGATTAGGGTCAGAGTAGTGTCAGAGTAGGGTTAGAATAGGGTCAGAGTAGGGTCTGAGTAGGGTCTGAGTAGGGTCTGAGTAGGGTCAGAGTAGGGTCTAAGTAGGGTCAGATTAGGGTCAGAGTAGTGTCAGAGTAGTGTTAGAATAGGGTCAGAGTAGGGTCTGAGTAGGGTCAGAATAGGGTCAGAGTAGGGTCAGAGTAGGGTCAGAGTAGGGTCAGAGTAGGGTCAGAGTAGGGTCATTATAAGGTCAGAGTAGGGTCAGAGTAGGGTCAGAGTAGGGTCATTATAAGGTCAGAGTGTATTCCGAGCTCCATCTTCGGAAATTCCAGACGCCCTCGGTCTACGCCAGGCATCGCCGAGACGCCCTGATGTGGATCCTGGATCAGCTGCGCAGCGGGCCGCCTGTCAAAGACGAATTCGCCATTGCGGCCAGCTCTGGCTCTGGCGTCAAAGGCGTCGAAGACGGAGGCGAGAGCTTTTCGGCTGAGCGACTGCCTGTGCCGACCTTTGTGTTCGGCGACTTTAATTTTCGACTCAACCTTGAAGCTTACGTTAAGGTAGATTGGATTGAATGAATCGGGTAGTTGAGGTTGTGAATCGAGTAGTTGAGGTTGTGAATCGGGTAGTTGAGGTTGTGAATCGGGTAGTTGAGGTTGTGAATCGAGTAGTTGAGGTTGTGAATCGGGTAGTTGAGGTTGTGAATCGGGTAGTTGAGGCTGTGAATCGGGTAGTTGAGGTTGTGAATCGAGTAGTTGAGGTTGTGAATCGGGTAGTTGAGGTTGTGAATCGGGTAGTTGAGGCTGTGAATCGGGTAGTTGAGGTTGTGAATCGGGTAGTTGAGGTTGTGAATCGAGTAGTTGAGGTTGTGAATCGGGTAGTTGAGGTTGTGAATCGGGTAGTTGAGGCTGTGAATCGGGTAGTTGAGGTTGTGAATCGGGTAGTTGAGGTTGTGAATCGGGTAGTTGAGTTGTGAATCGAGTAGTTGAGGTTGTGAATCGGGTAGTTGAGGTTGTGAATCGGGTAGTTGAGGTTGTGAATCGGGTAGTTGAGGTTGTGAATCGGGTAGTTGAGGTTGTGAATCGGGTAGTTGAGGTTGTGAATCGGGTAGTTGAGGTTGTGAATCGGGTAGTTGAGTTGTGAATCGAGTAGTTGAGGTTGTGAATCGGGTAGTTGAGGTTGTGAATCGGGTAGTTGAGGCTGTGAATCGGATAGTTGAGTTGTGAATCGAGTAGTTGAGGTTGTGAATCGGGTAGTTGAGGTTGTGAATCTGGTAGTTAATGTTGTGAATCGGGTAGTTGAGGTTGTGAATCGAGTAGTTGAGGTTGTGAATCTGGTAGTTGAGGTTGTGAATCTGGTAGTTAATGTTGTGAATCGGGTAGTTGAGGTTGTGAATCGAGTAGTTGAGGTTGTGAATCGGGTAGTTAATGTTGTGAATCGGGTAGTTGAGGTTGTGAATCGAGTAGTTAAGGTTCTGAATCTGGTAGTTAATGTTATGAATTGTCTTTTACAGGCTATTCACGCATGTTCAAGTAAAGTGAATGGTTGAATCTAACCTCAAAACCCTCAGACCGTCACCCAGAAGTGCCGGCGCACTGAGCAGCGGGACAAGGACGGCCACCTCAGCATCGAGTATTACCGTGGGGACGATCGAGTCCTCACCGTGGGAAAGAAACAGTTCCACAGCTGCACACATAGCAGAGAATTTTTTGAAAATAAGCATAACTGGGTAAGCTTCCTTGAGTGCGTCAACTGGTTTCTTTGGTAGTTGTACGAGTGATTGAGATTACAGATCAATTAGGATCGTGAAGGGATTATCGATCAAATGAATCAGTTGGGATTATCGATCAGTTGTGATTATCGATCAGTTAGGATTATCGATCAGTTGGGAGTATCGATCAAATTGGATTATCGATCAAATGGGATTATCGATCGAATAGGATTATCGATCAAATGATATTATCGAGAAAATGGGATTATCGATCAAATGGGATTATCAATCAAATTGGATTATCGATCAAATGGGATTATCAATCAAATTGGATTATCGATCAAATGGGATTATCGATCAAATGGGATTATCGATCAAATGGGATTATCAATCAAATGGGATTATCAATCAAATGGGATTATCGATCAAATGGGATTATCGATCAAATGGGATTATCAATCAAATTGGATTATCGATCAAATGTAGACTATCAATTAAATGGAATTATCGATCAAATGAATCAGTTAGGATTATCAGTTGGGATTATCGATCAAATGGGATTATCAATCAAATTGGATTATCGATCAAATGATATTATCGAGCAAATGGGATTGTCGATCAAATGGGATTATCGATCAAATGAATCAGTTAAGATTATCAGTTGTGGTTATCGATCAGTTGGGAGTATCGATCAAATATAATTATCGATCAAATAGGATTATCGATCGAATAGGATTATCGATCAAATGGGATTATTGATCAAATGAATCAGTTAAGATTATCAGTTGTGGTTATCGATCAGTTGGGAGTATCGATCAAATATAATTATCGATCAAATAGGATTATCGATCGAATAGGATTATCGATCAAATGGGATTATCGATCGAATAGGATTATCGATCAAATGATATTATCGAGCAAATAAGATTATCGATCAAATGGGATTATCGATCAAATGGGATTATCGATAAAATGGTATAATCGATAAAATGGGATTTTTGAGACCCCTAGCAGTTCAATATGATCCCGCAACACCCGACCCGCTGCTCAGCTCGGCCAGCTGGACTTTGAGCCCAGCAGCTTCGACAGCAGCCTGTTCGAGTTTCCGGTCACATTTCCGCCAACTTATCCGTTCAGCGAGGGCGCATCGGAGCGCGACGCCACCGAGTACATGGCCACCCGCCTGCCCGCCTGGTGCGACAGGGTCCTGTGTTCGAGCTCCGCTAGGTCCGCCATTCTCTGCCCGCCAGAGGACCCGACGCAGTACGGCGTGCTCGGGCTTCAAGACTGCATGGGTGACCACAAGCCGGTGTACCTGTACACCTTGCTGTGCTACGGCGCCTCAGCAGCTGGTGAGAATTTTCATTTTTTAAACTGGTCACCATTCTAATTTCAAGACCACTTTGTTGGTTGAAACTCGAGAAATACTACTGTTACAGTGAGTAGGCAAACTGGGTTCTAAAGACTCTCATTTTAGTGCCATAGACACTCATTTTAGCGCCATAGACACTCATTTTAGCGCCATAGACACTCATTTTAGTGCCACAGACACTCATTTTAGTGCCATAGACACTCATTTTAGTGCCACAGACACTCATTTTAGCGCCATAGACACTCATTTTAGTGCCACAGACACTCATTTTAGTGCCATAGACACTCATTGTGTCACACTCATTTTAGTGCCATAGACGCTCATTGTGTCACACTCATTTTAGCGCCATAGACGCTCATTTTAGTGCCATAGACACTCATTTTATGCCATAGACGCTCATTTTAGTGCCATAGACACTCATTTTAGTGCCATAGACACTCATTTTAGTGCCATAGACACTCATTTTATGCCATAGACGCTCATTTTATGCCATAGACACTCATTTTAGTGCCATAGACACTCATTTTAGTGCCATAGACACTCATTTTAGTGCCATAGACACTCATTTTAGTGCCATAGACGCTCATTGTGTCACACTCATTTTAGTGCCATAGACGCTCATTGTGTCACACTCATTTTAGTGCCATAGTATAAGTTTCCTAGTTGGCCGCAAACTAAGAACCTTACATATGATTAATAGTAATTCAAACGAGGTAGAATATGCTTGGATGTTATTTACCGATCAACCATATAATTATATTTATTACTGCATTTTCAACGTTTGTATTAATAAGTAAATAAGCAAATAAGCGAGCTACAAGCAGGGAGAATAAGTCTGAGACACTACGGTATAACTAAGCTACTCAAATACTCCTATTAATCTATTATATATATATATAAATTACGCCTATCTACCTGGTCTGAGACCGATACGCTACTATTCATAAATCTATAGTCATGGCAGTGCTCAGTCTTACCCTCCGGTCACAGGTGTCTGCAGAAGCGGTCGTCGTGATTTGCAAACTATTAAGCAATCCAAAAGTTAACACAAGGCGTGTAAAAGAGAGTGAAAAGAGAGTGAGAAAAGGTAAAGTTTTTAGCATTTAACCCCTCGCTTATTTATAGTAAATTTCCCCGATAAAGTCCCTGTGAAACTGTCTGCGTTATCATTTCCCACGTCTTCCAGCCACCGCGCAATTCCGGCCGATTCTCACGGTTCCCCTTTCTCGTGCGATTCCTGAAATGCCTCTGTTAAAAATGTAATTGAACCCCGCCCCACATAAAGGCATACAACCCCTCTAAAGTGGAAGCAGACTTTTAGGGCGGCCTGCACTCGCCCTTTGCAATGCCGTCATCAAGCACTTGTGGCTTTTTGTAAGAGTGCAGCTGTCTACAACTGCTACACTCCACCACGCTCTGATAACAATGCAATTCCCTAATTATTGCCTAATTTAGTCCCTAATACTACTTCCTAAAATAGTCCCTAAATAGTCCCTAGGCCTACATGCATATGAAATTGAATCCTTATACATAGACGCTCATTGTGTCACACTCATTTTAGTGCCATAGACGCTCATTGTGTCACACTCATTTTAGTGCCATAGACGCTCATTGTGTCACACTCATTTTAGTGCCATAGACGCTCATTTTAGTGCCATAGACACTCATTTTAGTGCCATAGACACTCATTTTAGTGCCATAGACACTCATTTTAGTGCCATAGACACTCATTTTAGTGCCATAGACACTCATTTTAGCGCCATAGACACTCATTTTAGCGCCATAGACACTCATTTTAGCGCCATAGACACTCATTTTAGCGCCATAGACACCCATTTTAGCGCCATAGACACCCATTTTAGCGCCATAGACACTCATTTTAGCGCCATAGACACTCATTTTAGCGCCATAGACACCCATTTTAGCGCCATAGACACCCATTTTAGTGCCATAGACACCCATTTTAGTGCCATAGACACTCATTGTGTCACACTCATAGGTGCACACAGCCGCTGCCTCTAACTAAAGAAACGCTCGCATCCGCACAGACTCCCACTGTCTGATGGAGAACGCGGACTTCCCGCCGCCGGCGCTGCTCAGCCGCCTGCTGGAGCAACCTGGCGTGCAGGTGAAAATGTCTGAGCGAAACGGCGCAATCTACACCCACGTGCGACGGGACGGAGCCACAATCTGCATTTTCAAGGAGACGGCTGTTTGAAATATTCGATTGATTTTCTTGTCTCTTCCTGCTGGATGCCCTTCGCTGGCCGGGGCACAAGGACCTCTTGATAGTGTAGCAGGGACACGGGAAGCGCAGTTCGTTTTTCGTGTTGAAACAAATTGAAGGCTCATACGTATACTCTCTAATCATACGGAAATAATAATAATTGATTACACCTGCCGCAACTGGGCCAGATGTGCAACCGACAGCTCAGCCGCAGCTATTGCGCGGCGCATCTGAAGGCTGCGTACGGCTGTTCAGTCCAAGGACTGGGGGGTCGCCACACACCCTCAATTACCCCAGCTAATGCTGGCACCCATTTTACAGCTGGGTGAACTGAAGCAACGCAGAGTTAAATGGTCTTGCTCAAGGACACAAATTGTTCCGAGAGTGGGTCGAGAATCGAACCCCCGACCTTTCATTCGTGACTCCGACGCTCTGACCACTGGGCTACAACCCATATAACACATTAATTTAGTAAACTAATTGGTATTATACTGCAGTAAAATATTATATAAATATTATGAATTATGAAAATTTTCCACTTTTAATTACTAATTTATTTACTCAATTACGGCAGCCATTGATATGCTTACATCTATTAGTCTATGTATATGCGGTAAATTCAAATTGGAGAGCGAGCCTTCAAATTTTTTCTAAGAAATGAATCTGGCAAGATGTGTCTACAGTGTGATGCTTCATAGGTATTTTATCTGTTACTGTGAGTAATATGATGCGTTTTTTCTGGTTTAGTTAAGGTGCCTTGCATGGCCGCAACGCAGCTGTTTACATGAAACATTTTGGCTGCTGAGCTGCTACAGGATTGATATGGTTTTTATGGCTTGTCTAGTCGGTATTTTGTAATATACATGGACATGCAATTTACACAGCAGAACATATCTCTGTTTTATCAATAACATTATAATTCTGTTTGCTTGCCCAGTAAATCTTCAGATTAATACATGTATACAAAATTGTCTGCGATCAGAATGCTATAAACAGCTTTTGACGCTAATTTCTGTTGTTTATTTGCATTGGCTGTTAGAATATAATTGGATTAGTTTTATTGCTTATTGAAATAAATTAGCCTGCAAACGGATTAATCAATCAATCAATTAAGCGGCAAGTGCCGGTCTCAATGAACTTGATTTATTTGGTACTGGTGACGCAATGTGTTGAGTTAGAAAATAATGAGATTTTAAAATAACCAGGATCTGGGAGGCTGGCGGTGGCCAAGCAACTGAGGATCTGGGAGGCTGGTGGTGGCCTAGCAACTGAGGGTCTGGGAGGCTGGCTCAGCAACTGAGGATCTGGGAGGCTGGCGGTGGCCAACCAACTGAGAATCTGGGAGGCTGGCCCAGCAACTGAGGATCTGGGAGGCTGGCCCAGCAACTGAGGATCTGGGAGGCTGGCCCAGCAACTGAGGATCTGGGAGGCTGGCTCAGCAACTGAGAATCTGGGAGGCTGGCCCAGCAACTGAGGATCTGGGAGGCTGGCTCAGCAACTGAGGATCTGGGAGGCTGGCCCAGCAACTGAGGATCTGGGAGGCTGGCTCAGCAACTGATGATCTGGGAGGCTGGCCCAGCAACTGAGGATCTGGGAGGCTGATGGTGGCCTAGCAACTGAGGATCTGGGAGGCTGGCCCAGCAACTGAGGATCTGGGAGGCTGGCTCAGCAACTGAGGATCTGGGAGGCTGACCCAGCAACTGAGGATCTGGGAGGCTGGCCCAGCAACTGAGGATCTGGGAGGCTGGCTCAGCAACTGAGGATCTGGGAGGCTGGCCCAGCAACTGAGGATCTGGGAGGCTGGCTCAGCAACTGATGATCTGGGAGGCTGGCCCAGCAACTGAGGATCTGGGAGGCTGATGGTGGCCTAGCAACTGAGGATCTGGGAGGCTGGCTCAGCAACTGAGGATCTGGGAGGCTGGCCCAGCAACTGAGGATCTGGGAGGCTGGCTCAGCAACTGAGGATCTGGGAGGCTGACCCA
This sequence comes from Macrostomum lignano, assembly GCA_002269645.1. Classification (NCBI taxonomy): domain Eukaryota; kingdom Metazoa; phylum Platyhelminthes; family Macrostomidae; genus Macrostomum; species Macrostomum lignano. Next base: position 406,663 of record NIVC01000618.1, read on the forward strand.
GCAACTGAGGATCTGGGAGGCTGACCCAGCAACTGAGGATCTGGGAGGCTGACCCAGCAACTGAGGATCTGGGAGGCTGGCCCAGCAACTGAGGATCTGGGAGGCTGGCCCAGCAACTGGGGATCTGGGAGGCTGGCCCAGCAACTGAGGATCTGGGAGGCTGGCCCAGCAACTGAAGATCTGGGAGGCTGACCCAGCAACTGAGGATCTGGGAGGCTGGCCCAGCAACTGAGGATCTGGGAGGCTGGCCCAGCAACTGAGGATCTGGGAGGCTGACCCAGCAACTGAGGATCTGGGAGGCTGGCTCAGCAACTGATGATCTGGGAGGCTGGCCCAGCAACTGAGGATCTGGGAGGCTGATGGTGGCCTAGCAACTGAGGATCTGGGAGGCTGGCCCAGCAACTGAGGATCTGGGAGGCTGGCTCAGCAACTGAGGATCTGGGAGGCTGACCCAGCAACTGAGGATCTGGGAGGCTGGCCCAGCAACTGAGGATCTGGGAGGCTGGCTCAGCAACTGAGGATCTGGGAGGCTGGCCCAGCAACTGAGGATCTGGGAGGCTGGCTCAGCAACTGATGATCTGGGAGGCTGGCCCAGCAACTGAGGATCTGGGAGGCTGATGGTGGCCTAGCAACTGAGGATCTGGGAGGCTGGCTCAGCAACTGAGGATCTGGGAGGCTGGCCCAGCAACTGAGGATCTGGGAGGCTGGCTCAGCAACTGAGGATCTGGGAGGCTGACCCAGCAACTGAGGATCTGGGAGGCTGACCCAGCAACTGAGGATCTGGGAGGCTGGCCCAGCAACTGAGGATCTGGGAGGCTGGCCCAGCAACTGAGGATCTGGGAGGCTGACCCAGCAACTGAGGATCTGGGAGGCTGACCCAGCAACTGAGGATCTGGGAGGCTGGCCCAGCAACTGAGGATCTGGGAGGCTGGCCCAGCAACTGAGGATCTGGGAGGCTGGCCCAGCAACTGAGGATCTGGGAGGCTGGCCCAGCAACTGAAGATCTGGGAGGCTGACCCAGCAACTGAGGATCTGGGAGGCTGGCCCAGCAACTGAGGATCTGGGAGGCTGGCCCAGCAACTGAGGATCTGGGAGGCTGACCCAGCAACTGAGGATCTGGGAGGCTGGCCCAGCAACTGAGGATCTGGGAGGCTGGCCCAGCAACTGAGGATCTGGGAGGCTGACCCAGCAACTGAGGATCTGGGAGGCTGGCCCAGCAACTGAGGATCTGGGAGGCTGGCCCAGCAACTGGGGATCTGGGAGGCTGGCCCAGCAACTGAGGATCTGGGAGGCTGGCTCAGCAACTGATGATCTGGGAGGCTGGCCCAGCAACTGAGGATCTGGGAGGCTGATGGTGGCCTAGCAACTGAGGATCTGGGAGGCTGGCCCAGCAACTGAGGATCTGGGAGGCTGGTCCAGCAACTGAGGATCTGGGAGGCTGGCAGAACAGCTTGAAGTAATCCGCTAGTTAACAGGTCAAAATTGTTTTAAGTCGTGGATCGCGATATGCTACCACTCAGAAAAAATATTGAGTAGGATTGAACAGCAAACATAAAAATTTTGAAAAGTATGAATTTGCAGTTAATTAAGAATTTCTACGTGGATATTTTACTGTCTCTCATTGACAATATTTTTAATGGTGCATTGATGATCATCCAGCAGTACTGAGGATCAACAGTCGAAGGCATCGCTTTAGTTTTCTATTTCGGAGAAAATGTCCTGAAAATCGATCGGCTCAGGCTCCGGGGCTTGAGGCTCTGTACCAGCGGCTTTCTCCATCTTCAGGTGCCGCTTAAAATCGTGAAAACAAACCGCCGAATGGAACCGATAGAAAACCTGCAGCGGCATCAGCAGCAGCGAGACCGTGTCCCCGTGATTGCTGGGGAAAAAGAAGGTGAAGCACAGGGAGCTCAGGATCCACTCGACTGCGTTGACCACCATCATGATGTTGATCAGTGCACGGATCTTGGGGCTCAGACCGTTGTGCTGGCGCGGCTCGCTTTTCTGATCTAACCCGCTCTCATCTGACCCGCTCTGGCCTGACCCGCTCTGGCCTGACCCGCTCTGGCCTGACCCGCTCTGGCCTGACCCGCTCTGGCCTGACCCGCTCTGGCCTGACCCGCTCTGGCCTGACCCGCTCTGGCCTGACCCACTCTGGCCTGACCCGCTCTGGCCTGACCTGCTCTGGCCTGACCCGCTCTGGCCTGACGCAGACATTTTGGTAAATAACCTGCTTAGAAACTTATAAAGTAGGTTGGAGTCAGAAAACTTGTTAACAAGTATCCACTCCAGCAGAATAGACTGGACAGAGCTCTGTATGATATTGAAAAATCCATTGGCTGTTTTTAGATTGATTCGAATGTGTTTCAGCTCGGGCAGCTGCCGCTGGCGGGGCAGGAGGCCCAGCATCGTCATGTTTGCGAATTCCGCACCATTCAAGTCGTGCATTTTTAGCTGAGGGTTGAATATATTGCCAAGCAGGCTGTACAGGCCGTTCAGCAGGATGGCAGCCGAGCCGAGCCAGAGCAGCAGACGGTCAGCTAGGTGGCTCGCGCCCAGCGGCTTTTTGTCGCTGCGCCTGACGTAGCCCGACAGCAAGACGAGGCCCAGGAGGCCACAGCTGTGCAGAAAGACCAGCAAGGCGTTGAAGACGATGCATTTGACGTTATCGTGCTTGTCCTCGAAGCCAACAAAGGCGGCCCCGGCCACTGAGATGAGCAGGAGCAGCAAGCTCAAGAGAAACATCAACGAGTGCTGCCGAATTGTGTCGGCCTCGGAGGACTGCAGCCTTAGCGAGTCGTCGGATTGACGCAGCAGAGCTTTGATCTTTGACCGAACGGCGTCGAGGTCGCTTGACTTCTGGACGCGAAGTTGCTTAGCCAGTAGGCCCATGTTGGACATCATTGTAAAGGCCAGCAACGAGGCCATGACGCAATATTCGATTTGAAACGGATAGAGCAGGTCGTTGATGTGGTTAATTGAGAGTTTCTCACAGTAAGATCCTTCTTTAATTGATCTCTCTACCCCTTTGATGCCCTGCAACTCCAGGCCGACCGTGGCGAACCATACGGAAATGTTGGCAGCCATGATGGTGGACAGCAGGACCCAGGACAGTCCCAGCCTCCGCTGAATGGATAGATTTCTGAACTTGAAGGCCAGCCTGATCTGCAGAGAAGCAAAGACAAGCTGCAGCACCCACCAGATAATCAGAAATATCGAGTGCGCCTCCCACACCGAATGATTGCATTGCTCGATGACCTTGCAGATGCACTCGAACATCTTCGATAGACAGGTTGGCAGGGCGAAAAGCACGAAGGTGATCACGAACAGAGTTGACAGCCGGTTGCCCGGCTTGTGCTTCACCTCGATGGTGGATGGCAGGTTCTCAATTTTGAGGTTGCCAATCATGGCCGTCCCTTCCCAGTGACTGAGCGCTAGGCACTCGAGCAGAGCCGTGGCAACAATAGCCGCAGACACAATAACGCAGCGGTAACCCAGGCAGAGTTCCCAGAACTTCGACGTGCCGCAGTCGTCTCGCGTGCAGACCTTGTCCTTCTGGCTCTGCTCGTAGGCTCGCAGTTCAATAGCGAATGAAAAAAATATCAGCAGCAGCAGCAGAGCAATGCCTGAGATCTTCGAGGCGACGCTCAGTGTAGCTGAAGCAACCTTTTTGGTTTTTGTAGCTGGAGGACCAGCTGGCGGATCCTGCGGTACGGATTCGATGATGCGGAAGAAACAGATTAAAGATATTTAAGCGAAAGGCATTCGAGTATTAGTGTATTAAAAAAATAATACATAGACTGCAAGGGATCTACGAGTACAAGGGGCTGTAGCCTAGCTCGCAGTGGTTAGAGCGTCGGAGTCACGAATGAAAGGTCGGGGGTTCGATTCCTGATCCACTCGGAACAATTTGTGTCCTTGAGCAAGACACTTAACTCTGCATTGCTTCAGTTCACCCAGCTGTAAAATGGGTGCCAGCATTAGCTGGGGTAATTGAGGGTGTGTGTGGCGACCCCCCAGTCCTTGGACTGAACAGCCGTACGCAGGCTTCAGATGCGCCGCGCAATAGCTGCGGCTGAGCTGTCGGTTGCACATCTGGCCCAATTGCGGCAGGTGTAATCAATTATTGTTATTAGATCTACTGAAGAAGTAGCGAATGGGAAGCAAATTTCTCATAGTGTACGTGCGCAAAAAATGTCGCGCACTGCACCGATAGTTACATGTAATTAAATGAAACTGAATCCAATTGAATTTGCATAGAGAAATAAAAGCATATTTCATATACCTGGGAATCGGCAGAGGGATGCTGTGCTGATGGCTGGCCCACAGGATCATCAAGTTGGTCAGTCTGGCACTCCCGACTTGTCTGTGAATAAAAAAAATGTGTCCGAGCTCGATATGCCTGTAGTTTGCAACGAATCTTACGAGGACGGGAAACCTCGTTTCTTGGAAAATTTTTAAAGGCCTGGGCTTTCCAAGAAATATACTACAGAGATAGGAAGTTTTCATTTTTTATGCCTAAAAATTGGTACTTAAGTCGTCCTTGGCTAACGCCTGTACTGACTAACGAGTAACAAGCTGGTTGATCAGCTTCACGCGACTTTCAAGACACGAAAAGAGAATATTGAAACTTACTAAAGAGCTACAAGATAATAAAGATTAAGCCAGTCGAATCCAACCGAGTGGCATTAATAAGCATAAGCCAAAAGGCTGAAGTCCAGGACTCCAAAATGGCTAGAATCGATTATAAATCAACTGAACTCACATTCATCCTTGCAGCACCGGCTTAAAGACTTGTGGTTCAATAATAAAAAAACTTCTGATGACTTCAAAGCGTTAACCTGTTAAGCCAGTGACGGATTACGAGTATATAGGCTTTTAAGACAGCAAAACAGGACAGCAAGGTCAGGTTGAAGTCCACCGGATATAAACCACCGGAAATCCGGAGACAGTATCTGATAAGTCATTTTAATTTAACTAGAATTAATCCTTGCCACCGGGGGGGGGCACAGCTCATGTACAGGATGCAAGTTTTACAGCCCCAGCTACTATCAGTTAAATTTATTAACAAGCAGTAAACACTTGCAGCCAACACTTCGGCTTTAGTGGGTATGCGGTGAAACAGAAAATTCGCTTATTATTTGGTTTATATTGTTGCTCAAAAGATTAAATAATTATATCAGGATTAAACAGTAAAGCTTATGGCCCGACAATACTACGGGACCATCCAGCTTCCTACATCATTTGTCAGCATGAAAATGAAAACTAAAACTAAACTGAATAGAAAATAAAACTGCTTTATTTTGTTAAACAGTATAAGGAGTGCGGATTTTGCACGTGCGACAGGATCGCTTAGGGTGGAATAGCGGCTGTTCCTGCGACTGCCTCTCTGAGCCCAGTTGCTGAGGATCTGGTAGGGTGGCCCACCAACTGAGGATCTGGGAGGCTGGCCCAGCAACTGAGGATCCGGGAGGCTGGCCCAGCAACTGAGGATCTGGGAGGCTGGCCCAGCAACTGAGGATCTGGGAGGCTGGCCCAGCAACTGAGGATCTGGGAGGCTGGCCCAGCAACTGAGGATCTGCGAGGCTGGCCCAGCAACTGGGGATCTGGGAGGCTGGCTCAGCAACTGAGGATCTGGGACCCAGCAATTGAGGATCTGGAAGGCCTGGGCTGGTTTCTGAGGATCAGTTAAAGCAGGAAAAGCCGCTATTGAATGGACAAATTAACTGAAGAAAAGAACAAGCAGGATTAAAAATACGAGATCAGACAGACCATGGGATTAAACTATACAAGACTGGGATAAAAAGGTGCTCGAGCCTTGGGGACAATAAAAAACAAAGCAAAGAAGCGAAATCGGGATCTGTCTAAGATATTTCACCTTTTATTGTGTATTGAGTGATGATGATTGATTAATAAATTTTGCCGTGCAATAGCAATAAAACAGACACGGAGCGTTGCTATGGTGACTGTGGCTACTAAGCGTTAGACATTAGCCTGTAATATTTGACGCACGCAATGACGCAAGAGACTGCACAGACAGCTAAATTTACTCTGTATTAAAGTTTTGCTTCCGAACAACGCAAAGGAAAACGGTGGTGGCTTAAATGAATTTTCTAATTAATCAGAGGAAATCTCCGTTTAACTGAAATTATAACATTAAGAAAATAATTATTTATATGACACAGAAAACCAAACACCAACGGCGTAAAAATTATTAATAAATAAATATTCAGAACCACAATACAGAATAAGCAAAAACATTAATAATAGCGTGAAATCCCTCGAGAGCTGACAAACCTATGATAAGCTTTTTGATTTTTTATGCGGCAATATGTTGCACTAGGGAAGGTTAATCATTGGCTACTTCTCGTGTCTATTTCTTACTTATATACTTCTCATGTCTACCTTTCACTGTCTACTTCTCGTGTCTACCTTTCACTTGTCTACTTCTCGTATCTACCTTTTACTTGTCTACTTCTCGTGTCTACCTTTCACTTGTCTACTTCTCGTATCTACCTTTTACTTGTCTACTTCTCGTGTCTACCTTTCACTTGTCTACTTCTCGTATCTACCTTTTACTTGTCTACTTCGTGTCTACCTTTCACTTGTCTACTTCTCGTATCTACCTTTTACTTGTCTACTTCTCGTGTCTACCTTTCACTTGTCTACTTCTCGTATCTACCTTTTACTTGTCTACTTCTCGTGTCTACCTTTCACTTGTCTACTTCTCGTATCTACCTTTTACTTGTCTACTTCGTGTCTACCTTTCACTTGTCTACTTCTCGTATCTACCTTTTACTTGTCTACTTCTCGTGTCTACCTTTCACTTGTCTACTTCTCGTGTCTATTTCTTACTTATATACTTCTCATGTCTACCTTTCACTGTCTACTTCTCGTGTCTACCTTTCACTTGTCTACTTCTCGTATCTACCTTTTACTTGTCTACTTCTCGTGTCTACCTTTCACTTGTCTACTTCTCGTATCTACCTTTTACTTGTCTACTTCTCGTATCTACCTTTTACTTGTCTACTTCTCGTATCTACCTTTTACTTGTCTACTTCTCGTGTCTACCTTTCACTTGTCTACTTCTCGTATCTACCTTTTACTTGTCTACTTCTCGTGTCTGCCTTTCACTTGTCTACTTCTCGTGCCTACCTTTCACTTGTCTACTTCTCGTGTCTGCCTTTTACTTGTCTACTTCTCATGTCTACCTTTCACTTGTCTACTTCTCGTATCTACCTTTCACTTTTCTACTTCTCGTATCTACCTTTCACTTGTCTACTTCTCGTGTCTACCTTTCACTTGTCTACTTCTCGTATCTACCTTTTAGTTGTCTACTTCTCGTGTCTACCTTTCACTTGTCTACTTCTAGTGTCTCGTGTCTAGATCACTGTTAGAATAGCGGGTTTGACTCGGGACAATAGAAAAAATGGACAACAGAGCAAAAAAGCCAGAAAAAGACGATAGTTACTTTATGGGTCTAATATATATGTATATACGAGCGTATTATTGTCACGACAAATAAGAAAATAATGTGTTTTATGTGTAGTCAAACTCTTGCAATTCAGCAAACACCTTCCCATTCTTCCCTCTCTCTCTCTCTCTTAATCTCACTCATCGGCGGTGGCCTGCCGATAGGAGCCGGGGAAGTACGGCGGCGGAGCATTCAGGTTGGCCGGCTGCTTCAGGGCGTCCTCGTATTTGGGCGGCACCGGCGGCACCGGCGGGTGCATCATCAGCAGGTGCGGATCGGTGGCCGTCTCGGAGTCCATGTCGTCGTCCTCGGCGTCAAATTCGCCGAGGCCGCGTCGGACAGAGCGGAGATGGCCGGCCTCCTTGCGCAGCAGGAACTTGTAGCAGGCCCAGACCATGCCTAGCAGGTAAGCCTTGACCATCAGGTACAGCATGCAGGCTACCAGCATCACGAAGCCAAGGGTGGCATCGTCCAGGCCAAGGAGGAAGCGGCGAACGGCGGCGTCGTGCGGCCAGCGATGTCCGGACAGCCAGGCCTTGGCGTCGGGCAGGTAGGAGAAATAGCCGACCACGGTGAGACAGTTGATGACAAAGTCGAACAGCTGCATGCAGAAGTAGGGCATGAGGTACTTGGCCCGCTCCCGCAGGGTGCCAACCACCAGCAGCAGGGCGAGCAGCAGGCTGACAAGGCCGATCAGCAGCAGCAGGGCGTGGTCCTGACGGCGCAGCTTGTGATGCCGGCGAAGGTTGCCGGCGCCGCCGACTTCAATAGCTGGCAGCGACGGTTCGTCGACCGACTCGGCGGCGGCGGAGGCCGACGGAGCAGCGGTGGGCACCACATTCGGCAAAACGTCACCGACGCCTTTGGCATCCGGCTGATTAGTCGACAAGTCGGAGCTGGCGGCGCCGTTGCCAAGGCGACCGCCGATGCAGGACAGCAGGCTCGGATTGATGAGCACAGCCAGCAGGAAGCTGACTACGAATAGCTGCACCCACACCTGCCACAGGCCCAGCAGCAGGGTGCCGGTCTTCACGTGCAGGCACAGGCAGCAGCGGTATTCAGCGGCATTGGCAGCGGCAGGGTCCAGATCCCCCGCTGAGCGGCCAGAGCTGCCGCGCTCGCGTAGCGTCTGGCCCGGTCGGAGTAGGCGGAATATCATTGCCAGTGGCTGCGGGCGGGCGGCGGGGACTGCCTGTGAGATCCCTGAGTCCCAAAATCCCACCTGTCTGTGATATAGCTAGTCCATAAATCTCACCTGTCTGTGATATAGCTAGTCCATAAATCTCACCTGTCTGTGATATAGCTAGTCCATAAATCTCACCTGTCTGTGATATAGCTAGTCCATAAATCTCACCTGTCTGTGATATAGCTAGTCCATAAATCTCACCTGTCTGTGATATAGCTAGTCCATAAATCTCACCTGTCTGTGATATAGCTAGTCCATAAATCTCACCTGTCTGTGATATAGCTAGTCCATAAATCCCACCTGTCTGTGATACAGCTAATCCATAAATCTCACCTGTCTGTGATATAGCTAATCCATAAATCTCACCTGTCTGTGATACAGCTAATCCATAAATCCCACCTGTCTGTGATATAGCTAGTCCATAAATCTCACCTGTCTGTGATATAGCTAGTCCATAAATCTCACCTGTCTGTGATATAGCTAGTCCATAAATCTCACCTGTCTGTGATATAGCTAGTCCATAAATCTCACCTGTCTGTGATATAGCTAGTCCCCTAAATCCCACCTGTCTGCGATATAGCTAGTCCATAAATCTCACCTGTCTGTGATATAGCTAGTCCCCTAAATCTCACCTGTCTGTGATATAGCTAGTCCCCTAAATCTCACCTGTCTGTGATATAGCTAGTCCATAAATCTCACCTGTCTGTGATATAGCTAGTCCATAAATCTCACCTGTCTGTGATATAGCTAGTCCATAAATCTCACCTGTCTGTGATATAGCTAGTCCCCTAAATCCCACCTGTCTGTGATATAGCTAGTCCATAAATCTCACCTGTCTGTGATATAGCTAGTCCATAAATCTCACCTGTCTGTGATATAGCTAGTCCCCTAAATCTCACCTGTCTGTGATAGCTAGTCCATAAATCTCACCTGTCTGTGATATAGCTAGTCCATAAATCTCACCTGTCTGTGATATAGCTAGTCCATAAATCTCACCTGTCTGTGATATAGCTAGTCCATAAATCTCACCTGTCTGTGATATAGCTAGTCCATAAATCTCACCTGTCTGTGATATAGCTAGTCCATAAATCTCACCTGTCTGTGATATAGCTAGTCCATAAATCTCACCTGTCTGTGATATAGCTAGTCCATAAATCTCACCTGTCTGTGATATAGCTAGTCCCCTAAATCTCACCTGTCTGTGATATAGCTAGTCCCTTAAATCTCACCTGTCTGTGATATAGCTAGTCCCCTAAATCTCACCTGTCTGTGATATAGCTAGTCCATAAATCTCACCTGTCTGTGATATAGCTAGTCCATAAATCTCACCTGTCTGTGATATAGCTAGTCCATAAATCTCACCTGTCTGTGATATAGCTAGTCCATAAATCCCACCTGTCTGTGATATAGCTAGTCCATAAATCTCACCTGTCTGTGATATAGCTAGTCCATAAATCCCACCTGTCTGTGATATAGCTAGTCCATAAATCCCACCTGTCTGTGATATAGCTAGTCCATAAATCTCACCTGTCTGTGATATAGCTAGTCCATAAATCTCACCTGTCTGTGATATAGCTAGTCCATAAATCCCACCTGTCTGTGATATAGCTAGTCCCCTAAATCTCACCTGTCTGTGATATAGCTAGTCCCCTAAATCTCACCTGTCTGTGATATAGCTAGTCCCCTAAATCTCACCTGTCTGTGATATAGCTAGTCCATAAATCTCACCTGTCTGTGATATAGCTAGTCAATAAATCTCACATGGCTATGATATAGCTAGTCCCCTAAATCCCACCTGTCTGTGATATAGCTAGTCCATAAATCTCACCTGTCTGTGATATAGCTAGTCAATAAATCTCACCTGTCTGTGATATAGCTAGTCAATAAATCTCACATGGCTATGATATAGCTAGTCCCCTAAATCCCACCTGTCTGTGATATAGCTAGTCCATAAATCTCACATGGCTGTGATATAGCTAGTCCCCTAAATCTCACCTGTCTGTGATATAGCTAGTCCATAAATCTCACCTGTCTGTGATATAGCTAGTCCATCAATCTCACCTGTCTGTGATATAGCTAGTCCATAAATCTCACCTGTCTGTGATATAGCTAGTCCATAAATCTCACCTGTCTGTGATATAGCTAGTCCATAAATCCCACCTGTCTGTGATATAGCTAGTCCCCTAAATCTCACCTGTCTGTGATATAGCTAGTCCAAATATATTATATCCAGCCGAAAGTAAAACACAATTAAACATACTTTATCCTAAAAATAGCATAAACAATTGCACAATAGAATTTATTTAGAACACTTTATTCAAGTCAAGCTAGTAATCAAGCAAAAGAAATGAATAGCAATCGATACATAAAATACAACAGGAACTTGATAATGATTCTCTTATATAATTATGAATTATAAGAAGGTTCATCTAACCTACTAAATATATTTAAGAAATGCAGATGCTGCAAAATTGATTCTGAATAAAACGTGGATACAAGCAATCTACGATATAATTAATAAAAAATATACAATTGTCTGACAAATATGTTTACCAAAACACTATGGCTGACTGAAGAGTGAATCAATAGAATGCAATCATAGTGTTTAGGTTGACTATAACTTTTATAAAATATTTTTCACTGGATGGTATTAAGTCCACTTGAAGAACCGTTAAGCTTAGCTACTTGTGATAGGAAAGAGACTTTAACAGAGAATTTACTAGCTCTTTCGGGGAATTTAGTTGATTTTTGGGGTATATAGTAAATCCTTGGGAGAAGTTAGTTAATTCTTTGGGGAATTAGTTTATTCTTTAGGGAATTTAGTTAATTAATGGGTTCAAAATGTTTTTGATTCTCTGAGATTCTGAGATTTTAGTTGATTCTTGGGGGAATTTAGTAGCTTCTAAGGGGGAATTTAGTAGCTTCTAAGGGGGAATTTAGTAGCTTCTAAGGGGGAATTTAATGGTTTTGGGGGAATTTAGTTGATTTTTTGGAGAATTTAGTTGATTTTTTTGGGGAATTTAAATAATTTTTTGGGGAATTCAGTTGATTTTTGTGAAATTTTGTTGATTATGGGGGAATTTAGTAGCTTTTAAGGGGGAATTTAATGTTTTTGGGGGAATTTAGTTGATTCTTTGGAGAATTCAGTTGATTTTTGGGGGAATTTTGTTGATTTGTTAAGGGAATTTAGTCGATTTGTTGGGGGAATTTAGTCGATTCTTGTATGCCAGTGAAATAGCAAAGAGAAACGCTTAGAAAGACCGGAGCCCGAGAAATTCAGCAACTATAACAAATTTAGAACTCCGGCTTCAGCAATCTAGCCGGCCCCTCATCGGAGGACCCCCGCCCGGTGCCGAGCTCCGCCTCGCGGCCCTCAATAGCCTGGGCATTGTTGCCGGCATTCTTAACTCCGCCCCATTCCAACAGTTGCCGATCGACATTCTTCTCCCAGCCGGCCGTGCCATCCTGCACCAGACGCAGCTTTCGGTCCCTGGCCGCGGCCGCGAGGCGCCGGTCCCGCTCCCGCTCCTCGCGCAGCCGCTCCACCAGGCCGGGATCGCCAAGGCCGATGGCGCGCAGGCGGGCCAGCTTATCCGGCACGCCGAACACCGACAGGGTGTCGAGCTCCGGGCCGATTAGTACAACTGGCGAGCCGCCGCGGCCCATAGCAACGCCGCGCGTGCCGACGCTGGCTTTGAGATTGGCGTAGACCAAGCCCGAACCGGAGAGCAGGACGCGCAGCTCGGGCGCGGTCTGAGTCAGACGGCAGTCGGCCTCGCCGTAGGCTTGCCAGGCCTCGCGGAAGCCGCGATCAGCGGCGCAGCAGAACTGCCGGCCGTCAGCAGCCTCGGCAAGGAGTAGCGTCGGGCCGTCGTAGTCGAATGCCAGCTGTGTCAGCTGACTGGGACTGCGCAGCTCCCTGCGGACGGGCCAAAGTATAGCGGTTAGGGCCATAGCTCGTAGTCTGTGTGTGTGTGTGTCTGTCTGTGTGTCTGTCTGTGTGTCTGTCTGTGTGTCTGTCTGTGTGTCTGTCTGTCTATCTGTCTGTCTGTCTGTCTGTCTGTCTGTCTGTCTGTCTGTCTGTCTGTCTATCTGTCTGTCTGTCGGTCTGTCTGTCTGTCTGTCTGTCTGTCTGTCTGTCTGTCTGTCTGTCTATCTGTCTGTCTGTCTGTCTGTCTGTCTGTCTGTCTGTCTGTCTGTCTGTCTGTCTGTCTATCTGTCTGTTGTTTAAGTCTAGGACATTCTTAGAAGAAATTAAATCTTAAACTACGCACATGCTGAGTCTTTCCGAAGCAGAAAATTTCAATTTCACTACTTCAAGTAGCCAGGTAAGCTAACACGAGTACCCTCACCTGTCAGTGTCGTACAGCAGCTGAGCCGTGGGGAAGCCAGCCAAGAACACGGGCGGCAGCTGGCAGGCCAGGATCCAAGCCAGCCAGGGCTCCAGCACGCCAGCAGGCGGACTTGGCGACGGAATGGAAGCTGCCAGGGAAGCCGGAGAGCGAAGGCAGACCAGCAGGGCGGAGGTCGGCTCGGACAGCAGCTGCGGCAGGTGGCGACCCACCAGACGGGCCAATTCGGCACTGGCGTCGAAGTCTTCGTCAGCATCGTCGGTCTCGGTCTCGGCTGGCGGCGGAGCCGGCGGCTTCAACAGTCGGGCCATCGCCGATCGCAGACAGTTGGGCACAGACGCGTCCCCGCGGCTCAACCAGGCTGTCTCCAGCACCGAGTCGGCCGCCGCAAACTCGTCATCATTGCTGTCCACCAAGGACAGCAGCTTCAGCAGGAGCATCCGCTGAGCGTCGCCGGCCGACGAGCTCCGACCGGTCGCAGCGGCAGTTGTCGCCGCCTCCAACCGGTTGTGAAACTCGGCCAGGTCCTCGGCGGTCAGGAACTCCCTGCCGGGCCGGGCGGCAGTCAGCCAGGCAGCTCTGATGAGGCGCTGCGGCAGCTGGCAGGAGGCGAACAGCTCGACAAAGCCGGCCTCCGTGAGCAGCCGCTTGCCAGACGAGTCTGTGAAATCCGCCACTCGAGCGAATGCGGCCGATGTCGGATGCTGCTCTGGCTGATGAAGCTGCTTCTGATGCTGAGATGCTGCATCAGCTTCTGAGCTCTGATGACCGCTGGGCTGGCTCTGACCCATTCAAATTCCTTTCTTTTTACAGTGGATTGGAGAATACCGCTGGCTGTAATGTTGGGAAAAAACAACTGAGTTTATGCTGCCGCCTGAGGACTTTCCTGAGCTAATGGTCATTATGTCCACTTTATCAGCTGTCTCACCTGTCTGCTCTGTATTTTATCTTGATTCGGGTTCTCACTCCCTACTGACTGTCTCCCCCGCTAATCTGTCTCACCCTCTACTCGGACTGTCTCACCCTCTACTATAACTGTCTTACACTCTACTATAACTGTCTCACACTCTACTATAACTGTCTCACACTCTACTCGGACTGTCTCACACTCTACTCGGACTGTCCCACTCTCTACTCTAACTGTCTCACTCTCTAGTCTAACTGTCTCACACTCTACTCTGACTGTCTCACACTCTACTATAACTGTCTCACACTCTACTCTAACTGTCTCACACTCTACTCTAACTGTCTCACACTCTGCTCTAACTGTCTCACACTCTACTCTAACTGTCTCACACTCTACTCTAACTGTCTCACACTCTACTCTAACTGTCTCACACTCTACTCTAACTGTCTCACACTCTACTCTAACTGTCTCACACTCTACTCTCTCTAACTGTCCCACTCTCTACTCTAACTGTCCCACTCTCTACTCTAACTGTCTCACACTCTACTCTGACTGTCTCACACTCTACTCTGACTGTCTCTCTCTACTCTAACTGTCCCACAATCTACTCTAACTGTCTCACACTCTACTCTGACTGTCTCTCTCTACTCTAACTGTCCCACACTCTACTCTAACTGTCCCACCCTCTACTCTAACTGTCTCACACTCTACTCTATCTGTCCCACTCTCTACTCTAACTGTCTCACACTCTACTCTGACTGTCTCTCTCTACTCTAACTGTCCCAAACTCTACTCTAACTGTCCCACCCTCTACTCTAACTGTCCCACCCTCTACTCTAACTGCCCCACACTCTACTCTAACTGCCCCACCCTCTACTCTAACTGTCTCACACTCTACTATAACTGTCTCACCCTTTACCCTGACTGTCTCACCCTCTACTCAATGCGAAATAACTATGAGTATAACAAAGGAATGACAAGCAAAAAGGCCCACAAAGCTCCACAGACAGACAGGACCCGACGCAGGGCAACTTTAATCGGTCAGCACTTCAGCAGACGCAACAGCCAACAAAAAGACGAACAGTTTCCCCCCGGCTAGCAAGGTTGCAGAAGCAAACAAGAGCAAATAACAAGAAACAAAAGACTATTAATGTGAAAAGGGCTCAGTGAACTAATCCCGAGCATGGCACAGACAGAGACAAAACGAGCACAATAATTATGATGAGAATAAACATAATTGAATATTGATTAAAACGCTCGATTGGTTTATTCAATGCAGAAATCAGTTTTGTTGCTATAGCTATTATAAAGTTCATAAATAGAAATTTAAAGATGTATATACTACTATTAATAGACAGGACGAAAACATCGAATGAATATAATTTAAACAAAAAACACCAACTTTACTACTAAACTGTGACACGACCAGGCTTAGAGAAATTCTCTTGTGAAAAAAATAATGGCAAAAGAAGAAAAAAAGCAACACAGGAAAAACACTGATGCAAAGAGAGAGAGAGAGAGCCGTTCGCAAAAACGGCTTAACATAACGATTATATTTCATACCTCTATTTCATAATGTATAACAACTAATCAGTAAGTTCACGTCTCGGAATAGTAAGTAGGTACCTAAACCCGCTTATTACTAATCCTAATATTATAGCATTCGACTTAATCCATTTGTTTAATTATTCTTCCTGCTACTGTGCGAGGCCAGGTTGGAGTACTTGCGCACGGAGGCGTACCAGAGCAGGAACGGAATGATAATTGACGGCGTAGTCATCATGCCGAAGGTCAGCCAGTCCATCTGCGAGTCGGCGTGGCAGGGTTAGCAACAGATGCCTTAGCGTGGACTGGGGACGAGTCTCAGGGTAGACTGGGGACGATTCTCAGGGTAGACTGGGGACAACTCTCAGGGTAGACTGGGGACAACTCTCAGGGTAGACTGGGGACGATTCTCAGGGTAGACTGGGGACAACTCTCAGGGTAGACTGGGGACAACTCTCAGGGTAGACTGGGGACAACTCTCAGGGTAGACTGAGGACAACTCTCAGGGTAGACTGGGGACAACTCTCAGGGTAGACTGAGGGACGATTCTCAGGGTAGACTGGGGACAACTCTCAGGGTGGATTAGGGACGATTCTCAAAGTAGATTGGGGACGATTCTCAGGGTAGACTGGGGACGATTCTCAGGGTGGATTGGGGACGAGTCTCAGGGTAGACTGAGGACGATTCTCAGGGTGGATTGGGGACGAGTGTCAGGGTAGACTGGGGACGACTCTCAGGGTAGACTGGGGACGATTCTCAGGGTAGATTGGGGACGATTCTCTGGGTAGATTGGAGACGATTCTCAGGGTGGATTGGGGACGAGTGTCAGGGTAGACTGGGGACGACTCTCAGGGTAGACTGGGGACGATTCTCAGGGTAGATTGGAGACGATTCTCAGGGTGGATTGGGGACGAGTGTCAGGGTAGACTGGGGACGACTCTCAGGGTAGACTGGGGACGATTCTCAGGGTGGATTGGGGACGACTCTCAGAGTAGACTGGGGACGATTCTCAGGGTAGACTGGAGACGATTCTCAGGGTGGATTTGGGACGGTTCTCAAGGTAGATTGGGGACGATTCTCAGAGCAGATTGAAGACGATTCTCAAAGTAGATTGGGGACGACACTAATAGCAAAAAGTGAGGTACTCTAAGGACATAAGAATTGAATGGTTATAAGGGTATATATCGGTAATAATTTCAGCCGATACTCACAGCGTGGGCAGAGAACTGCCTATCATAATCAGCCGTTTCAATCACAGCAATCTCCCCAGGCGAGGTTGTATAGCCAACAGTAGATCCAGTAGCCTCGTCGCTAACTTTATAGCGCATCACGGCGTGGCTGGCATTAAATACGAAGGTCTGCAGCGGTGTCAGGATCAACGTGTGACTAACATTGGCCCCGGGTGGCAGCCTGGTCCACCTGACGTGCTGGAAGCCCGACCGGACCGCGAAGTAATCAATTGGGAAGCCGTCCTCTTCCAGCTGGACGTTCATGGCCGCCCTAAGATGGTAATCAGGTATCGGTCGATGCTTTGGTGTATATTATAGGGGAAATCCGCAGTGATTAATGCCCATTCAACTCGACCCAAAACCACCGATACCTCCGGCATTTTCAGGCCTGAGAATCTCTGATATGTTGGACCCAGGGTGACCCGCTGTAAGTTGTACATCACATGTGTACCCAATCACAGCAGGATGAACTGCAGCTCAGCTAAATTAATCACTCGCGATGAAAACGGTACCCAGGCCAAGAAGCGTCCCACAGTGACTTGCGTCGCCCCCCGAGTCGTTTACAGATAAAACAGGTAAAAAAAGGAAAGAAGTGACTCCAGACGACTCTAAAATGACGAGTTGTCACGGTGATAGAGTCACGGTGCTCTGGTGCTAGTCGCTATCTGCGTCACTATGAATTAGAATCGCATTTCGCATTTATAACAACTCTATTTAGTCTAATTGAGTTAGTAGACAATTAAGCGCTAAAACAACGTCTTTTGGAGGACTTTTTGCAAATGTTTTATGATTCTGCAATTCTACAACTAACTAACCGCGGCCAACTCTGCTTAACTTTCAGACGCTTGATAAATATCACAATCGATTTAATACAAAAATATCAGACTCACTTATCGCCAACATTATAGATGTCATACTGCACAGTGACATCCATGCCCTTGACGATCAGATTGTTAGCGATGCTCTTGACGCCAATAAGTTGGGCTCCGCCATCGGAATCTGCAGCAGCGCCGCAGGTGAAAATGACTAAGCCAATTAGAAAGGCGCAAGCGGTCAGCTGGGACATGGCTGATGCAGTGTCAGTGGCATGCATTGGTTTTTAATTTAAATTCTATGTTGATATGCCAATACACTATTTTAGTTGTATTGCAATGCTTATTAGATAATAATTCAAGTCTTGTACACTAAAATTATTTAGGGTTATTGTCTTAACAATAAAAATACAAAAAAACAATGCTGTATATTCTATAAATTATAATGTTTTATAAAACTTTAATATATTACATATACAACTTTACAAATTTTTGATAGTGCCAGTTAGACTAAAAAGTTAAGCTGCAGTGTACATTACACTTGTAGTTTGTATCAGCTATTCAATTCCTACAGCATTAATACATACATTGAGTGCAGGGGTTGGCAACCTTTTCAGAGCAAGGGCCAAATAGCCAGATTTTTCGAGGGCTCGGGCCAATAACACAAAGTGAAAACCATAGTTGTATTGTGA
This sequence comes from Macrostomum lignano, assembly GCA_002269645.1. Taxonomy (NCBI): domain Eukaryota; kingdom Metazoa; phylum Platyhelminthes; family Macrostomidae; genus Macrostomum; species Macrostomum lignano. Next base: position 424,860 of record NIVC01000618.1, read on the forward strand.
TAGTCTAAACAAACATTTTTTCAATTGATGATAATCAAAACCACAATCTCACCCCAACCCTTGAGATTCCCCCACCAAAATATGCCCTATTCTTTCTCTTTTTAATCTAACCCCAATAACCATCCCTTCTAGAAACATTCAAACCTGCAACCTATCTTTTTCCCATAAGAGGCCAACACAGAATGGGGATAAGAAAGGTAAAAGCAGGAGGGAAAGAGAGGGAGAGAGAAGGTAGAATAAAAGTATATAAGGCTTGATGCAATGCAAGATCATCGAGGGCCTTGGGGGCCAGAGGTTGTCAACCCCTGATCTAGTGTATATAAATAAATAAATATACATTGAACATTATTTTACAATTACCTATAGCTTATACTCAATAGTTTTAACATAATTGATAAATGAGAATAATTACAATATTCAATTAGAAATGGGACAAATATTTAGAATAGTTGGAATTGAATCTACTCAACTAAATATTCAATAGTTGCTTTGATATGGGGCAAAGATTTGGAACAAGTCAGAGTTAAGTATTAGAGCTATGGCTTAAATTAAAGGAAAGAATTAAGGATAATTGTGCTCTAAAAAAGTCAGAAGGATTAGGCATGACAATTAAGCCCATTATGTTAAGATTTGAAAAGGAATAAATGGCTAGGAAGTTTTAGTCTAAAAAGTCAAGAGTGTTAAGGGTTGTAGGCATTAAGAATCAAGTTTATAGAACATGGATTTGGGGGCACTGATTCTTACAAACTTAGAGTAAGGTTGGCATTTGGTCTAGGCATACTTCATTAGACAAAAAATAACAAATATGCTTGTAATATATAAGAAACTATAAAATATTTAAATATTAAAATTAAAATAAGAGTATAATAATAACTTTAAAATTTAGAATTAGGGTTAAAAGTTATATATAATGTCTATGCAAAAAGGTTGTTTAATATATTGCAAACTTATAAGATAAGTTAATTAAAATAAACAATAAATTCAAGGTAGGATTTCAATTTAGCTAATTATTAACTAATCATAAAGTTTGCTATTTATTATAATTTTATTACTATTTGACCCATTAACTATTATTTTAATTTTTCAATATATTTTTATTATTAACTATGATCAACTATTTTTATGATTACGTAACTATAGCTTAGTAACTGTAATTTATTTTTTAAGTGTCTTATTTTAAGTGATTTTATAAAAAAATTGCTTAGTATAGACTTAGTAGGGCCTACTCCATAGTCTAGATCATGCTAGATGCATGCCCAAACAAAAATTGAACAATTACAAATGCATGTTGATGCATGCCAAAAAAAGTTTTGAGTGCATACCAGCCAAAAAATGAAATATATATTTTGCAAAATATATTCTAATTCAAATTGAAAATAAAATTCACAAAAACCAAATATATTTTAAAAGTAATTTAAAAAATTACACAATTTTATTGCCTATAATTTATTTTCTTTGGCTATAACAATTATGGCAAAAAATCAATAAGCTTTAAGATTTGTTAAGATGTATCATTACAAGTTTAAAAAACTAAAAGCTTGAATACTTGTATAACTTTTGCTGACATAGTTTTAGACATATCTTACAACACTTTTGACATTTAAAATGTCACAAAGTGTTAGAAAAAGTGTTGGAAGATATGTCTGAAAATGGGTTGGTGAAAGTTAATTGTTATGACATTTTTGCCAATACTTTTTGCAACATTTGTGTTTGAAAATGTGTTGGCAAAAGTTATTGGCATCTTTAATTTATGCTTAAAAGTGAACTTATTAATTTTTTTCACTTAATACAAATTCTACTATATGATTGTATAAAGTGCATACCAGGTATGTATGCCAAACTTTTGGCATACAAAGCCAATGCATGCCCAAATTTTTAGGCATATACTAGGCCCTATATGATCTAGAATGTGGAGCCTATTATTATGTTCTACAAAGATAAAGTATTTATTATAGCAATAAATATAGCAATGAATAAAAAGATAAGCCTAGTATTACCTTATATATTTATATGTTGTTTATATAAATTGATCTACTACCAGTAGTTATAATAGAGTATAACAATTTTTTATAAAATAGGGATAGTTAAGACAATAATATAAATCTTTACTTTATAGCTATAAAAGCAAATATCCAATTTAACTCCTTTTTAGATGTCTTCAAAAATTCATTTTTAATTAGGCCTAGCAACTCCTAACCTAAGCCTATTGTACTCTGATATAAAAACTACTTTATGATATAGAGATTTTATTAAGATTTTGAAAGTTATTTTATTAATAACTTTTTATTTCATTTGATAAATCTTACAAAGAGCTTGCGTGCATAGTAGTTGTTTACCCAGTGTTTAAATTATGTGTATAGCAGCCACATCTTAGGCCCTAACATAAATTACAGTATGTTATATACTGCTTAAATTATTGGAAATTAATATTCAAATTAACAAAAAATAGCTATGAATTAAGATTACATTGTACATGGGATAAAACAAATAATAAATTGTTTAATAAGCTCAGTGAGTAGCAATGTGCAGATTTGAGAAAAAGGGTCCAATTTGGAATTTGCTATATTGCCCATCTGCTGGCTGCTATGCATGTAATTAAAATTAGGTAGATGGCTGCTATGCATATAATTAAAATTAGGTAGATGGGTGCTATGCATGTAATTAAAATTAGGTAGATGGCTACTATGCATGTAATTAAAATTAGGTAGATGGCTGCTATGCATGTAATTAAAATTAGGTAGATGGCTGCTATGCATGTAATTAAAATTAGGTAGATGGCTACTATGCATGTAATTAAAATTAGGTAGATGGCTGCTATGCATGTAATTAAAATTAGGTAGATGGCTGCTATGCATGTAATTAAAATTAGGTAGATGGCTGCTATGCATGTAATTAAAATTAGGTAGACGGCTACAATGCATGCAATTAAATACTAAATGGATAGCTGCTGTGCACACAATTAAAATACTAGATGAATGGCTCAATTGAAGGCAGTTGTTATTGTTACAATGACCATATAAATAACAAAATAGGGCATTCTTCTCAAATTGTTTATTAAACTATTTTTTGCATTTTCTCTACTTTAGAAGCTGATTTTAGCATGTTTAGACATTCTTCAAGCTATTGAAATAGTAAAAGTGACAACTTTGTTTTTAAGGACTCTTTTCTGTTTTATTTTTAGCAATTCCTAACAATTCAAGGGTGGCCTCCTGGTATGGTGATGATAGACTGAATGGTTAGTTAATAGTCTTAGCAAGAACTAATTAGCAATAAGAACATAAGTCTCAGTGCTTAGACTTCCTCTCCCTCTAACCAACTTGTCCCTTTGGGCTATAGACACTTCCAACAAGCATCAGTGCCATATTAGACAACATGTGTTAGATTTTCATCTTTCAAAAATTTGTATTTTCTATTTTGCAACTTAGCCTTGTACTTTTCAGTTAGCCGACTCCCTTTGTCTATCATGCTTTTTCCCATAGACAATCTTAGCCATTAATTTATCATAGATAGGCTTATTTCAGCTAACCTGTTTGCTATGTTAGTAAATACTTAAAGTTTAATTTGCAACCTAGGCCCTTCACTTATTTTTAGCCTCATTCTAGAGATGGAAAAAGTCCTTAATAAATAGTTGTTAATTTTATTATTTTAATAGCTTGGTAGGATGTCTAAACATGCTAAAATCAGCTTTTAAAATGAAAAAAATGCAAAAAAACATTGAAAAAATAGTTTAATAAACAATTTGAGAAAAATGCCCAAAATTGTTATATTAATTTATATTTAGTTAAGGGCCTAACATATAAGACACTATCTAGGCCTAGGGTTTTTACTTAATGGAACCATATAAATAGCAATTGTTATTTTTATGGTCACTATAGATAGGATGCAAAATGGTTATTTTTATCGAAGAGCTTGCGTGCACGGCAGCCGTTCATGTAAGCTCAGAATTGCGTGCATGGCGGCTATCTACCTAGTGCTTTATTTGCATGTATGCAGCCGTACACCTAGTGTTGTAATTGCGTGCACGGCAGCCGGCAATTGGCCGGGACTGGGGCCCTTAAATCCACGCATTGGCATTGGCAAACCTAATTAAAAATATTTTTACTATATTGTTTTATAATGTTTTATCCCCCGTACACCATGGACTGCAAATGTAATCTTAATTAATTGTTTTTTTGTTAACTTGAATATTAATTCGAATAGTATATGACTTACTGTATAAGCCTATAAGATATAGCTCTGCCGTGCATGCAATTCTGAGCTTACGTGAACAGCAGCCATGCACGCAAGCTCTTCGTATTTTTATAGTCATGTGCAAAAAATTTCAATTAAGTTACAAGTTAACAACTACCTAAAGTAAGCTAGGTACTGTGACAAGGTCAAAGGCCACTAGAAGCTACCATTGTATCAATGACAATGTATTTATTCATAACATGTTTCTTTATTTTTTAATTTAACCACATTAGGCCTAGTATTTGCACTGCAAGTTCATTACTTCATTTAGATAGTATTTGTTTTAAGTGTTAATTGTAAAAATAACTGTCTTGCTAGGCCTATTTATACAGTCACAGTAACAATAACAACTGCCTCAATTTGAACACTAGGCCTATGTGGACAGCTGTTGTGGATGCAATTTAAACACTGGGTGGATGGCTGCATGCACACAATGCAAGCTCTCTATAGGCTAATCTTAGGCTAACTGCTAACATTTAATAGAAAGACAATTTTTTATCCCTTATCTATTGATAAGAATAAATTTAATATAACTACTAGAATAGGCTTAGCCAAAACCATTGTAAAAATACCTAGGCCTACACCGCCTACTAAGTCAGCCTTAGGCCTTCAGTACATAATAGGAGATTAGAAATAGATGAGGAAATACACCCAAAATGGCTATAAACTACCTTAGTAGCCCTTTACATTAGCAATTCATGTACAACCAACTAACTAACCAACCAACCAACAAAAAGCTCTGCGTGAGCCTATCTAATTCTAAGCACTGTATTGTTTCACAAGAATTAGAGCCGAGAAGAAAGATTTAAGAGGGCACAATCTTTTTTTAATTAAGATTTGTGTTGGACTAAAATGTATATAATTTTTAAGAGCATATGAAGCCGAAATAGAGTCGAAATAGACTTTTAATGCTAAAAGTCTTGAAATAGTCTTGAAAGATTTGAAATAGACTAATAAATAGCACAATAAATATCAAAACCACTAAATTTTGAATATGTCTGTTGACAATTTCACTTAGTAAATAGGATATAACAAAAACTATTTTTAAACTATCATTTTTTTAAATTGAACAATAAATAAAAATAAAGAAACTAGTTATGCAATGCAAGACTAGGATTTGATTATCTTACTTTTCATAAACGCCGGCGTGACCTGCATGAAATCAGTAGTTTTTTTTTCGTGTACATTGGCCCTAGCTAAGGTGGAATTTTCCGAATTTTTCTTTCATTTCAGTATCGACGTGTCGTAATCGATCAAATTTTGTGTAGAATTTCAAATGCTTTCAATTTGGCAAAATGTTAATTGATTTTTTCGCAGTTAAAGAACCGTTTAAACATTGTACACGTGAAGAACTGAAGACATGTAGTTACGCTTACAAAATTCAAATAAAGATTAGCTAGAGGCCGCAGTAGTAAGAACCGTATATTTTTCAGCTTATATCTGCATGTAGTGCATCTAGTAGTATGTTCTCGAAATATTTTTGAACAAGAGATTTTTTCTTTGCGGAATTTGTCATAGACATACACAGCTGTAAATACATGTATGAAGATAACGATATACATTTAATTAACCATATGTGACTAAGGACCACTGTAGGATAAAATGTAGTATTCAATACTGTAGTGGTCGTTGCATATAACATGACCTATGATGGAGATTACCATATGGCGAAACCCCATTTAGCACTATGCTCTAGAGCATGCTAAATACACACAAGCATCAATTCGACAAATTATACGTTCGATCGATACCTTCACGGCCTAAGATCATTTCTAAGAAAATCGAGTGAAACGCGTCCTTCCACTTTAGTTTTTAATGGTCCTTTGCCTAGATTCTCGTCAGGAAAGTTAAAACGGTTGACATTGACATAAAAATGCAACTATAGATAAGTTTGTATGTACATATTCAGAACTGCATCGTGAGCAGCTATAATTCCCGATCTATTGTACAGTAAGTTCTACTCTAGCTCTTTTTACATGTAGCGTTCAGTACTTGATTTAAGTTCTTACATGGTCTTACTGTAATTAATATCTTAATATGGTATCAACATAGCTCACACTGCATATATCGTGGCAATACGAGTACAAAGAATAGTAAACGTACCCAACTGGCCAAAGAGCTTATCCTTTTAATTAAGAAACGTTTCTCACACATACATGTAGGTACAAAAGAAAGCCACAATGGCTTCCGCACAATATAGGAGAAATACAACCAGTAAGTAGGAGCTATAAGCTACCTAGCCTAGTAGAATCCTTAAGTCCCAGGTAGCTTCCCACAGCATCTTTCTATATAGCCTGGCCTTGTTCTTCAGCCTTTCTTATTGCACCGCTTAGAGTACCGGGCACGCAAGGACGCTGCCATTCTTTCCCTCACTGAGAATGCGAGGCTACAAACCTCCCTGTCTCTCTCTATCTCTCCAATTCCTCAATCGGAGCAGAGACTCAAAATGTATGCGACGCGGTTTCATCGTCGGCCCCATGCAAAAACGCTGTTTTATGCACAGCATTTCATCGAAAATCTACTTGCAGCTTGTGAAACTACCCTCCCCCTTATAGCTTCCATACAGACTCAAACGCTTGACAGAGCACCAGCCAACCAACCGTAGCCGGTCGGGAGTCGGGGGCGGAGATGGGAGCTGTGCAGGCATCTCAGCTGCTTGCAGTGAGTGTGCAATGTTCAGCAGCTATCATGTCATTGTTGCTGTTGGTATGGACAACACTGGCTTCTTATTGGCTGTCCCGGGGAGGGGGCTGCTCTGGATGGGCGAATCCCGCCATGGCTGCTCACCCGCCTCCGGTCCTCTTATCTACCCGGCTCCCTCTACCGCACACCTTGCCGCGGATGCCACGCCTTCCTAAACTGGGAACCGTGTATCACAATCGTGGGGGGATATCGCAAGCCCACCTCTGGTTGGCTGTCTCTGTCCTTCTTTCTCTCGTTTTACTCTAGACAAAAACTCCCTCCCCAAAAATCTCTCTTCGCTTCCCATTGCGTCGCGCCCGCATCGCGCTGGATCTGCAAACTCCCCTCTCCTCCCCCAGTTGCCTTCTCTGCCTCATCCTCTTCCTGTCTCCAGCAGTTTTTTCTCTTCCTTTTCACCCAAATAAGCGCCGATCGAGAGCCCGTGTCCGTGGCGCCCTAAAATTCCTGCCAGCAGTAGGAGCAGCAGCGGGAGCAGCTCTACCGGTTCTCTCTCCCAGTTCCGCAGTCGCACCCCCTTCTGGTTGGCAAGCTGCCCCAACAACCGCTGGCGGCCTAGTCAAAGAGAATTTTCCAGCCAGAAATATACTGTGCATAATAATTGCCTTCTTTGTCAGCAAAGCAGTCGTTCGGCAAGGACAGCTTCGTCTCAGAACCAACTAAGCAGCCTCCCGCACATCGGCAGCGGCCCTCACTGTGGAGGAGGGCGCCATGCTAGCAGCAGCGCAGCATGCGAGCGCCACGAGCACCCGACAAACAGTCAAGCTGATTGACAACAACGACAGCTTGTATTAATCACTGTTGCTCCAATATCCTTCCTGATCGTTGCCATGACAACGATCCAACAGCAGAAGCAGCAACAACAGCAGCAAGAGGACTTCGTTGAGGTGCAGACCGCCGACGAGATCGAAGTCGAGGCGGAAGCTGAAATCCCTTATCCGGGATTTTATCCGGTGGTGCTGCGATACCTGCATCAGAGACACCCACTGCGAGCTTGGTGTCTTCGAGCCATCACATGGCCATATCCTTTTTTGCTCTGTAATTCGCTGTGGTTTTCGGGGGCTCTTGGTGAGTAGCGAAATTGGGGATCTTTGTGAGGTAACTGATTAGTTGTAGCCATTCGGTAACTGGTTAGTTGTAGCCATTCGGTAACTGATTAGTTGTAGCCATTCGGTAACTGGTTAGTTGTAGCCATTCGGTAACTGATTAGTTGTAGCCATTCGGTAACTGATTAGTTGTAGCCATTCGGTAACTGATTAGTTGCAGCCATTCGGTAACTGATTAGTTGTAGCCATTCGGTAACTGATTAGTTGTAGCCATTCGGTAACTGATTAGTTGTAGCCATTCGGTAACTGGTTAGTTGTAGCCATTCGGTAACTGGTTAGTTGTAGCCATTCGGTAACTGATTAGTTGTAGCCATTCGGTAACTGATTAGTTGTAGCCATTCGGTAACTGATTAGTTGTAGCCATTCGGTAACTGATTAGTTGTAGCCATTCGGTAACTGATTAGTTGTAGCCATTCGGTAACTGATTAGTTGTAGCCATTCGGTAACTGATTAGTTGTAGCCATTCGGTAACTGGTTAGTTGTAGCCATTCGGTAACTGATTAGTTGTAGCCATTCGGTAACTGATTAGTTGTAGCCATTCGGTAACTGATTAGTTGTAGCCATTCGGTAACTGATTATAGTTGCAGTCATCCGGTAACTGATTAGTTGTAGCCATTCGGTAACTGATTATAGTTGCAGTCATCCGGTAACTGATTAGTTGTAGCCATTCGGTAACTGATTATAGTTGCAGTCATCCGGTAACTGATTAGTTGTAGCCATTCGGTAACTGATTAGTTGTAGCCATTCGGTAACTGATTAGTTGTAGCCATTCGGTAACTGATTAGTTGTAGCCATTCGGTAACTGATTAGTTGTAGCCATTCGGTAACTGATTAGTTGTAGCCATTCGGTAACTGATTAGTTGTAGCCATTCGGTAACTGATTAGTTGTAGCCATTCGGTAACTGATTAGTTGTAGCCATTCGGTAACTGATTAGTTGTAGCCATTCGGTAACTGATTAGTTGTAGCCATTCGGTAACTGATTAGTTGTAGTCATTCGGTAACTGATTAGTTGTAGCCATTCGGTAACTGGTTAGTTGTAGCCATTCGGTAACGGATTAGTTGCAGCCATTCGGTAACTGATTAGTTGTAGCCATTCGGTAACTGATTAGTTGTAGCCATTCGGTAACTGATTAGTTGTAGCCATTCGGTAACTGATTAGTTGTAGCCATTCGGTAACTGATTAGTTGTAGCCATTCGGTAACTGATTAGTTGTAGCCATTCGGTAACTGATTAGTTGTAGCCATTCGGTAACTGATTAGTTGTAGCCATTCGGTAACTGATTAGTTGTAGCCATTCGGTAACTGATTAGTTGTAGCCATTCGGTAACGGATTAGTTGTAGCCATTCGGTAACTGATTAGTTGTAGCCATTCGGTAACTGATTAGTTGTAGCCATTCGGTAACTGATTAGTAGTAGCCATTCGGTAACTGATTAGTTGTAGCCATTCGGTAACGGATTAGTTGCAGCCATTCGGTAACTGATTAGTTGTAGCCATTCGGTAATAAGACATTCGACATTAAGACTGAGTCTGTCTCAAAGGAAGATTATCTGGGACAAGCCTCGTCTCAATGAAATCTCATACACTGTAGTCGCAGTCGGGCAGACCTAGGAGGTCGGCACAATGGAAGAATCTCAAGTTAAGAGGGTTTCTCGAGCATTCCGTGACTGTTCTGTAACAGCAGCATCGAAAAGCAAAGGGTCGACTCATCCGTTCTCAGAGGGTGCATGCGCCTCTTCAATTATATTTGGCTTCACTATTCGATCAGATTATTTTTATCATCATTCTTTTGTTGCCGCTGCATACGGCTAGCGGAGAATGGAAAGGAGATTGATGCCCCAATGCTTCTGGCCACGCCCCAACAACCAGCGGTGCCCTTACTTGCATGGCCTTTAGAAAACGTGGGCGTGCGATACAGTTGTAAATAAAGCTAGCTGAGGTTTTTGGCTCGCAGCAGGTGAGCTCTGAAGTAAATATGCCGGGAGACAGTTGCTGTACAATAAAGTTGGAGCACCTGCCTTTTTGCTCTCTCTCTCTCTCTTTTCTGGCTTTCTATCCGCTTCCCTATCAGCAAGGTTGCACTGCACAGCTGTGCCAACCAAAAAGCAACACCAAGTTTTTAGTGCCAACTCTTTTCTGCAACCCTTGGCTTCAATACCAGCGTAGAGAATTGAGGCATG
>NIVC01000618.1:440073-509710 GCA_002269645.1 Macrostomum lignano
ACACCATCTACCTCAAAGACTATCCTCATACACCATCTACCTCAAAGACTATCCTCATACACCATCCACCTCATAGACTGTCTACCTCATACGCCGAAGACAATCTGCCTCATAGGCACTCTACCTCATAGACAATCTACCCATAGACGGATCTGATACACTTTCCAAGTTTTTTATCCCACTGATGTCCGAATACCTACTGATTACAGAGTGAACCTGACCGAGTTCTACAAGCTGAACAATAGCATCGACAACCTGGCCGGTGCAAAAGACTTCATTTGCGCGGGACACGAATCCAACGGCATGCAGCAGTGCAGTCAGATCAACCCCACTGTCATGTGGCTGGAGGAGGGCCGCTACATCACCTGCAATCGGAGCGCCAACATAAATAGCGACAACCTGCCAACCAACACAAGCTGCGTGAATTGGAATCAGTACTATACCAATTGCAACACCACTGTGCACAATCCCTACATGAATGCAATCAACTTTGACAATATTGGCTTTGCCTGGGTGGCCATCTTTCAGGTGAGAAAGGCTTGGTCAGGTTTTGACCGTCATGTTTGGAAAAATTACGATGCTCAATCAGGGAATGACGCTCCTCAGTCAGGGGATGACGATCCTTTGTCAGAGAATGACGATCCTCTGTCAAGGAATGACGATCCTCAGTCAGGGGATGACGATCCTCAGTCAGGGAATGACGATCCTCAGTCAGGGGATGACGATCCTCAGTCAGGGGATGACGATCCTTTGTCAGGGAATGACGATCTTCTGTCAAGGAATGACGATCCTCAGTCAGGGGATGACGATCCTCAGTCAGGGGATGACGATCCTCAGTCAGGGAATGACGATCCTCAGTCAGGAAATGACGATCCTCACTCAGGGAATGACGCTCATCAGTCAAGGAATGACGATCCTCAGTCAGGGGATGACGATCCTCTGTCAGGGAATGACGATCCTCTGTCAGGGAATGACGATCCTCTGTCAGGGGATGACGATCCTTTGTCAGAGAATGACGATCCTCTGTCAAGGAATGACGATCCTCAGTCAGGGGATGACGATCCTCAGTCAGGGGATGACGATCCTTTGTCAGGGAATGACGATCCTCAGTCAGGGGATGACGATCCTCAGTCAGGGAATGACGATCCTCTGTCAAGGAATGACGATCCTCAGTCAGGGGATGACGATCCTCAGTCAGGGGATGACGATCCTCAGTCAGGGAATGACGATCCTCTGTCAGGGAATGACGATCCTCACTCAGGGAATGACGATCCTCACTCAGGGGATGACGATCCTCACTCAGGGGATGACGATCCTCAATCAGGAAATGACACTCCTCAGTCAGGGATGAAGATCTTCAGACAGGGAATGACGCTCCTCAGTCAGGGATGAAGATCTTCAGACAGGGAATGACGCTCATCAGTCAGGGAATAGCCACAATTTCAGCTATTCTGGAGCTGAACTCCCAGAAAAAGTTCACAGTGACATGGTCCTTGAGACGCACGGACAGACTTTTGTCAACCCTACAGGTAATAAAACAGATACACAATCCTAATTAGGACTTCCTGACCATCTGTGTGGGGTTCACCCCCGTCCCAGTTGTCGAAGATATTATGTGGCATTCTCTGGCGCAGCAAATATTTTAATAATGCATTGAGCGACCGGCGGAGACCGACTCCGGGACTAAGAGATCCGGACCCGGGAGTTAACAAGGATGTCCTGAGAGGTGCTGAGCCTCCTGCTCAAAAGGCTCCAGCACTTACCAGCTCATGCGATGCTAAATTATTAACCCGATTTCGCAGTGCCCAAATCTGTGCATAATGCCTCGTGGATTGGGGAGAGAATGAAGGAGGTTATACTCGGAAGAAGTGCAGAAAAGAGAAATGAGCGACATTTTGCAGGGGCTTTCAACTCCCTTGTCCCTGATAGTCTCCTGCACAAAAATTACCTTCAGCTGCCTTTTTTCTGCTCCATGAACAAGCCCCTCTCTCTTAAACTCTCACTTTTACTCATTCTTTCATTTTTCATCGAACTAATTAACAAAACTATAATTATTCTATATCTTTGTTAAACCAAATTTGAACCAGACGCGAGTTATTGCGAGTATATGGTTCAATCCGGTTTTTCACCCCTCTGCGGTTTCTATCTCTCTACCCCTCGCTTCTGATTGGTTCTCACTTCGTTCCTTCTAGGTTGTCTCTCTTACCCTGTCTCTCCCCCGTAACCCCTTTTAACCCCTTTGTGCTTTATTATCTCTCTACCCATCGCTCGGTTCTGATTGGTTCTCACGTCGTCCCTTCTGGGTTCTCTCTCACCCTGTCTCCCCCCCCCCCTTGTCGCTCAGATCAGTTTTTTGTGCATTCTCAGCCTTCGTCATATACATGCACATGCATAGCTGAGGCTAACACTGTGTGCTATTAATCGGCTACAGCATAAAACATGAAGCTTCAATGCGTCAATTGTGCGCAACACGATACATTTATCGCTGCCAGGTTCAACTGATTAAAAGTGAAAAGTAAAAAATCCCATTCACCGCCTCATCAGCAATTTTACAATCAACAAAAACGCGTACAGTTACACGTCGAAAACAATTTATTTTTGCCTCGCCAAAGGTCTCAGTTTTCTGCACGAATATTCTCATTCTGTCCCTGTATCCTGATATCCTTTTAATCAGGGCGGCCTCTTAAAAAATATCCGTATTTTCCAGCCTCACGCTCGTTCTGCCTGTACCGCCTCCCATCTGCGCCCAGGCAGATGGCCGGCCTGATGCTATTTGCAATGAAAATTCGCCCCCCGTACGCAGGCAGGTGCAAATTGTAAATCTGCTCCCCCCCCTCACACACTTCCCTGACTCAAGTTTGTGTCTCGGGTTTGACTGATAAGACAGCTTTTGTCAGGATATCCTCCATCGCCTCGAACAGATGTTACCCAATCTTTTCTTCTACAGCTCTGAAATTCTTGCTACGGCTACTGCCGTTCCCGTCACTGCTCCTGCCATCCCGTCACTGCTCCTGCCATCCCGTCACTGCTCCTGCCATTCCCGTCACTGCTCCTGCCATCCCGTCACTGCTCCTGCCATCCCGTCACTGCTCCTGCCATTTCCGTCACTGCTCCTGCCATCCCGTCACTGCTCCTGCCATTCTCGTCACTGCTCCTGCCATCCCGTCACTGCTCCTGCCATCCCGTCACTGCTCCTGCCATTCCCGTCACTAATCCTGCCATCCCGTCACTAATCCTGCCATCCCGTCACTGCTCCTGCCATTCCCGTCACTGCTCCTGCCATCCCGTCACTGCTCCTGCCATTTCCGTCACTGCTCCTGCCATCCCGTCACTGCTCCTGCCATTCTCGTCACTGCTCCTGCCATCCCGTCACTGCTCCTGCCATCCCGTCACTGCTCCTGCCATTCCCGTCACTAATCCTGCCATCCCGTCACTAATCCTGCCATCCCGTCACTGCTCCTGCCATTCCCGTCACTGCTCCTGCCATTCCCGTCACTGCTCCTGCCATTCTAGTCACTGCTCCTGCCATTCCCGTCACTGCTCCTGCCATCCCGTCACTGCTCCTGCCATCCCGTCACTGCTCCTGCCATCCCGTCACTGCTCCTGCCATTCCCATCACTGCTCCTGCCATTCTCGTCACTGCTCCTGCCATTCCCGTCACTGCTCCTGCCATCCCGTCACTGCTCCTGCCATTCCCGTCACTGCTCCGTCATTCCTGCTACGGCTACTACTATTAGCACAATCAAGTACTTGAATTATCCTTCCAGGTGATCAGTCTGGAGAGCTGGGTGGACATCATGTACTACGTGCAGGACGCGCACTCGTTCTGGGATTGGATCTACTTCGTGTCGCTCATTGTGGTGAGACTTCGATATTCGTGCCCAGCCCCGACCCCCCCCCCGAATCCGAAATGCGGGCCAAATGCAGAGCACCGAACGGTGTTATACGCGAGCTTTTTCCTTCTATTTCCAGTCGAGCTGTCCAGCAGCTGGTCCAAGGGGCAGAGAGGGTATCCGCCTACAGACCGGATTCGAGGGTTAAAGACAGAAATACATTGATTAGCTCGATACCCAGCTGCAGGATTAGCAAGCCTGCAATAGCAGAGACTTCTTGTTACACTTTATTGGAATATTGGGATTCGTAGGCGAGGGTTGGGAATGCCTAGCATCGCTGAGGTGTCAGAACTGCATTATTGAGACGGTCATGGCCTAACACCATGCCATACTTCACTCTCCTGTATTTCCACACCAATTCCTAAGCAATTTGGACAGCCAGCGCCTCTCTGAGACAGTCTCTCTCTTCCCCCCTCTCTTCACAAACCCGTAGAAAATTTGTGCAAACGGTTTCGCTGCCATGGCTTTTCAGCGGCTAGGGCAGGCTTAACACCAATTTTAATAAGTTTCTCTGCTAGGTCACGTCTCTCCCTCTCTGCTCCAATATTTCCCAGACCAGTTCTGCTCCACTAGCTGAGTGGCATCTGCAGATATATTATTGTCAGTTGATGCAGTTATTGGTTCACAGCAAGTAGTTAGGATTAGAGGAAAATTTAGTGAGATGAAGAGCGAGTAAATGTCAGGCAGTGCGGGGCAGAATTTTGAAAGGTGCAGTTTTAAATGGGAGGCATTTGCATTCCCAATATAATCAGAAAGCTTGGGAGATGAAAAATTTAATGATGGAAAACTTGGAGAATGGGAAACCTGTTCCCGTTTTAATCCTCTAAGTTTCGCATCCTCTAAGTTTCGCATCCTCTAAGTTTCTCATCCTTCAAGTTTCCCATCCTTCAAGTTTCCCATCCTTCAAGTTTCCCATCTCCCAAATTTCCCATCCTCTAAGTTTCCCATCCTCCAAGTCTCCCATCCTCTAAGTTTCCCATCCTCCAAGTCTCCCATCCTACAAGTTTCCAATCCTCGAAGTTTCCCATCCTAAAAGTTTCCCGTCCTCCAAGTTTCCCATCCTCCAAGTTTCCCATCCTCCAAGTTTCCCATCCTCCAAGTTTCCCATCCTACAAGTTTCCCGTCCTCCAAGTTTCCCGTCCTCCAAGTTTCCCATCCTCCAAGTTTCCCATCCTCCAAGTTTCCCATCCTACAAGTTTCCCGTCCTCCAAGTTTCCCATCCTCCAAGTTTCCCATCCTCCAAGTTTCCCATTCTCCAACTTTCCCATCCTCCAAGTTTCCCATCCTCCTCCTCTAAATTTCCCATCCTCCTGCTCCAAGTTTCCCATCCTCTACATTTCCCATCTCCCAAGTTTCCCAAGAACTAAATTGTAGCGCAAACATGACGAATAAATGTAGCTAAGTTATTAACATTAATCCTAAACCCAAACACTACGCAGATTGGATCCTTCTTCATGATCAACCTCTGCTTAGTTGTCATAGCAACGCAATTCTCCGAGACTAAGAAACGCGAAGTTGAAAAGATGCTCCAGGAGCGCAAGCGATTTCAGTCCAGCTCCACCCTGACGGACTCCAGCGAGCCGGCCTCCTGCTACGGCCAGATCGTGAAGCTGCTGGTCCGGCAGTGCAAGCGGCTCCATCGGCAGCTCAGCCTGCGCTATCGGCGCTACAGACTGGCTCGACTGCGTCAGCGCGAGGAGCAGCAGAAGATGCGACAGCAGCTGCCGCTGTTGCTGCTGCAGTCGGCTTGTCCCACTGCTACAGCAATCTTGCCGGCTACGGCTACGGCTACGGCTACGGCTACGGCTACGGCTACGGCTACGGCTATGGCAAAAGCTACTAGCCTGGCGCCGCCGCGAGCCAGTCCGGAATTTTCCGACGTCGATCCGTCGAATTCGCCTCGCCGACCGCGATTATTGGCGCTGATGCGCCGGGCATCTGTCACGGCCGTGGCGGCGGCGGCGGCGGCGGCACCGACAACGACGACTGGCGAAGGTAAAGACGCCGCTGTCGGGACGGCGATGCAGCCGGCTGGCAGTCGGCGATCCTCGTGGAACAGCTCGTCCGGCGCTACGAACACTTGGCGCCGGCTGACTCTTGGCTTCGACGAGGCAGCCGACTTTTATTGCCTCGCTTCGTCTGCCGGAGACGACGACGGAGGCGAGGGCGAGGCGAAAGCGACGGAAGCTGGGGTTGATGGTGAGCAGCTGCTATGAAGAATGTTAGACTAGTCTGTCCGGCTGTCTCTCTGTCTGTCTGTCTGTCTGTCTGTCTGTCTGTCTGTCTGTCTGTCTGTCTGTCTGCCTGTCTGCCTGTCTGTCTTAGTGCCTGTCTGTCTGTCTGCCTGTCTGTCTTAGTGCCTGTCTGTCTGTCTGCCTGTCTGTCTTAGTGCCTGTCTGTCTGCCTGACTGTCTGTCTGTCAGTGTGGGATCAAAGCGCATGCAGCCAAGCGATTCAGAATTCAAGGCCAAATGAGATAAAAGTTGTTTGTATTTACTCGCTTCGGTAAAAAGTGTCGCTTCTTCATTCCCATAAGAGTTCCAACACGATGCTGTTGAGAATCAAGCCGTGATTTCCCTGGCGGAACCGCCGTCTCTGCCACTGCCGGTACTCCAATTTGGACGAGACGTAAACACACACACACACACACACACACGCAGTTTCTTGTCAGTAGATTCAGCAAATTGAGTCAACTTGGCTTGGATTTGGGGGACGGCCTGGGCAAAACGGGAGGAGTTTATTACTATGATTGCCACGAGGGCGTTGCTGTTCCTATTTCATATACTTTGCCTGTTGAGGAGCACAGGCGAGGTCGAAAGTAGGAAGAAGTGCGAAAAATTCGAAAATTGTAGGGGACTGATTCTCCCAAGAGTAGACTGCAAATTGCATTGCTCTCCCTTTAGAGAGTGACTCGAATTGTTCCTGGAGACAGGGTGGGGAGCAACTTTTTCTGGCGGCAATGAGAATTGGCGCAACAGAACTCATCAGGGCGCTGCGGGTTGCGTGCAGCCGAACTTTTTGGCTAACAGCTCGCCTGTCAGGACAAGGCATCCTCTGTCTGTGTGTCTGTCTGTGTGTCTGTCTGTGTGTCTGTCTGTCTGTCTGTCTGTCTGTCTGTGTGTCTGTCTGTCTGTCTGTCTGTGTGTCTGTCTGTCTGTCTGTCTGTCTGTCTTAGTGTCTGTGTGTCTGTCTGTGTGTCTGTGTGTCTATCTGTGTGTCTGTCTGTGTGTCTGTCTGTCTGTCTGTCTGTGTGTCTGTCTGTGTGTCTGTCTGTGTGTCTGTCTGTGTGTCTGTCTGTGTGTCTGTCTGTGTGTCTGTCTGTCTGTGTGTCTGTCTGTGTGTCTGTCTGTGTGTCTGTCTGTGTGTCTGTCTGTCTGTCTGTCTGTGTGTCTGTCTGTGTGTCTGTCTGTGTGTCTGTCTGTCTGTCTGTCTGTCTGTCTGTCTGTCTGTCTGTCTGTCTGTCTGTCTGTCTGTCTGTCTGTCTGTCTGTCTGTCTGTCTGTGTGTCTGTCTGTGTGTCTGTGTGTCTATCTGTGTGTCTGTCTGTCTGTCTGTCTGTCTGTCTGTCTGTGTGTCTGTCTGTGTGTCTGTCTGTGTGTCTGTCTGTGTGTCTGTCTGTGTGTCTGTCTGTGTGTCTGTCTGTGTGTCTGTCTGTGTGTCTGTCTGTGTGTCTGTCTGTGTGTCTGTCTGTCTGTCTGTCTGTCTGTCTGTCTGTGTGTCTGTCTGTGTGTCTGTCTGTCTGTGTGTCTGTCTGTGTGTCTTTCTGTCTGTCTGTCTGTCTGTCTGTCTGTCTGTCTGTCTGTCTGTCTGTGTGTCTGTCCATCACCTGCAGCACACGCAAACCCGTGCTCTGGCCGCGCACATTCCAGCCAGTCTCCAGCTGCATCGCCGATCACTGCCAGACGAGGCCGGCCCGAGATCTGAGACGGACGCCCGGAAAAGCGTGGCCGAATGTGAGCAGCTATAAGTCTTTGGCCGTTTATTTTACTTTTTTTACACCATCCTACTCGTATCTCCCCTATTTCTATCTGAGAAAAGGTTTTGAGTGAGTAGGCATACTCACTATACCAGTGTTACTGAGCGTGCCAAAAAATTGGTGGCTGTATGCGCTAGCGGCAAGTGCGTGCAGACACATGTATTTGGAGCTGCTGTAGTGGCCTACATGTATACCGGTAGGGATCGCACACCCAGGATAGAGGGATGGGAAGAGGAATACAAAACAGGGAAAATTGAATAATTCAGTGGCTTTCGCCATGGCCGCCTCTCTCTGACTGACTGAGAGAGTTACTTTCTTCTCGTGACTAGTCGAAGCTTTTTTCTGCTTTTAAAAGCAGCGTCCCGACCTCAACACCGCACAGTACCAAGCGTCCAAGGGGTTCACAGGCTGCCTCTCCTGTCAAAGCCTCCGTATCTGGTGTTTGTTCGCCAATTTTCAACATTGCTTCTCCCTTGCACTTCGTTTGGTTCTCTCAATGTAGCTGTGTAGTCTCCCTTACGCGTCATTATTTGCCTAAACTCTCGTCTGTTCCACAGCCTCACTTGCAAAGTTTGCATTCATTAAACGGAGCATTGTTTTGTGGTTGAGAAAGGTAAATAAAATTTCGTGTTACATGAAGCTACCATATGTACGCGAGATCGTGAACAGGTTTCTTGTCGGGCAGCAGACGTGTATTTCCAATTCCCAAGCTTTAATATTATTAATAACTGATGGATTCTTTACGTTCCATTCAACTGCAACTCGAATATTATAATAAATTCAAGCAGTACATTGCCAGACAGTAGAAAAAGTCCCTTGAAAAGTGCACTGACTTATGCGCTATGTAGACAGAATTGACGTTGACCGATTTTTCTACGGTTTCCAATTGAAGAATAGATGTTTTAGCAGTCTAGAGCAGTCCTGACTTAAAATTGCTCAATATCGCAATAGTTGAGGACTGCTCGCTACTTGGTTCCGTTCTTAAGAACCACGGCTCTTAATTTTGGCTGCTGAGCGTGTGTGTTCAACGAACAGCTTGCCAGAGGCTTCCTACTGCAGCCTCAGATAACAATTCGTCCCCCTCCGTTCATTCAACCTGTTTCAGTTCTCTGGGATCGGATGCGGCTGGCGGTGAAGCGGCTGGTTAAGCACCGGTTCTTTCAGCGCGGCATCCTGTTTGCCATCCTTATCAACACGCTCAGTATGGGCATTGAGTACCACGATCAGGTGCGTTGCAAGGAGCTTTAGTTCAGAAACATAAGCAAGGGTATGAAAACAGTTAGATTACCGCGCACCTCTTATTATACATTATACATTAATATATTTTGTTTGTAGTCGCAGGTAGAAGAGAATGGGACTACAGAGTGGGCAAAACACTTCTCCTGGGTCAGTTCACACGGCATGTCTGGACACGAGTAGACATGGGGATTAGAAGTAAAGAATGCAACGCATGTAGCAGATTCGATGTGAAAAGAAGCTCGTGGCAAACCTTATTAAAGTCCCAAAAAATCTTTAGCTGATCGACGAGCGTATGTTAATCCAAGTTTATTGCTTCGAAGTGTCTTCTGTGGCTTAAGAAACCATGGTTGTTTGAATCCATTCACGCATATGGTGTAAACTTCTCAACCAAGAGCTACAACGAGGATACTTGAAGATACTTGAAGCCGATTGCCATATAGCATATGCAACATACTTAATAGCACATTCAATTCTTGCAGCCTAAACAACTGACGGACATCATTGAATACAGCAATATAGTATTCTGCGTCATATTCGGTCTGGAAATGGTGCTCAAGCTCACTGCCGAAGGCCCACTGCTCTACATTAGCAGCGGGTTTAACGTGTTTGACGCGGTCATTGTCATTCTCAGGTGAGGCGGGTCTACTGCTCTCAAACACACACGGTTATATCGTAATAATCGTACAGAATTAACCAGATATCAATTGGCACCTTTTGCTTGCATACTCCATCCAGCATCTTTGAGCTGATGCAAGGCCACAGCAGCGGCCTGTCTGTGCTGCGCACCTTTCGGTTGCTGCGGATTCTCAAGCTGGTCCGGTTCCTGCCGGCGCTCCGGCAGCAGCTATTTGTCATGCTCAAAACCATGGACAATGTGGCCACCTTCTTTGCACTGCTTGTTCTCTTCATATTCATTTTCAGGTTAGTGCGCGCAAGCCTCATTGTGACGAATGTAAAATTTACTGAACTCAATTTTGTCTGTAGTCGTGCACGAATCGATTTTTTAAAGCTTTTTCTTATTTTCAAGGCTGAAGAGAAACGGGTAATTATCGTAGTATTGTTGGGTCCAACAATCTCGCCTTGCACGAGGTTGGGCTCCTGGCTTACCTGAGCTCAGGCACGGAGACAGTCCCAGACTTATTGCCACACGTCGCAGCTGTTTTAGTAGGGTATTTTTATCTACTCTCGCTATATTCAGGTGAAGAGGTCCGACGGGACGAGAGTTCACTTTGAACACTCATACATGTATTGATGTGCACGTGCAAGCAATGTGCTTAGACCCAATTCTCAATAGTTTTAATGAAGGTCTTGGACACTTGAGTCATGTCCATACTGCTCTTGTTTCAGCGACTTGGGGATTGTTAGTCAGGTATTGTTCTGCACAATTGACTATTGTATTACAACAGACTGCACAACTGAAAGCAGAGGCACTGAGCCTTGAAGCTCTGTAATGCATGTCTCAATGCAGCTGCTTTTAGTGCCTTGGTGGGTTCTCTATTGGTAGCATTTGCTGTTTTTATTGGGATTTGGCCCAATCGTCCTTTTTTCTAAAGCTTCTTTCTCTCTCAAGTACTTTAAATCAGAGCTTAAACTTTCCAGCGTACTTGGAATGACATTATTTGGTGGCAAATTCTGCTGGCACCCAGACGGCACCACTTGCACCTGCGCTGAGCGAGCAGATCCAAACGGAGACTGCACCTGCGACCGGGCCAACTTCGACACTATCATGTGGTCGTTGGTGACAGTTTTTCAGGTGATTGGCTCTTTAATGATTTTCAAATCGCTTTCTTATCGACTCCTGTTGTCCACGCATATGGGGGTGCTCTGTAAACCTTTTCACTGTAAAATCTTTCTACTTCATTTTGTTTTGATTATTTGGCCAATATACTATGCTAGCCTTGAAACTTCTGCTCAACAGTGTAACTTTGAAAACCCCAGGAAGCAGGGGCGTCGCCATGGATTTTATGGTGGGGGGGGGGCAAAGACAAGAATTCAACATGCACATGTACAGGACTAAAATCCTAAATTTCCATTATTTTAAGAATCGTGTTGTCAGCGCTCATTTAGGCGCCGCAGGCACCCATTTTGGAACCGCAGGCATTTATTTTAGCGCTGACGGTATTCCTTTTAGCGCTGACGGTATTCCTTTTAGCGCCGACGGTATTCCTTTTAGCGCCGACGGTATTCCTTTTAGCGCCGACGGTATTCCTTTTAGCGCCGACGGTATTCCTTTTAGCGTCGACGGTATTCCTTTTAGCGCCGATGGTATTCCTTTTAGCGCCGACGGTATTCCTTTTAGCGCCGACGGTATTCCTTTTAGCGCTGACGGTATTCCTTTTAGCGCCGACGGTATTCCTTTTAGCGCCGACGGTATTCCTTTTAGCGCCGACGGTATTCCTTTTAGCGCTGACGGTATTCCTTTTAGCGCCGACGGTATTCCTTTTAGCGCCGACGGTATTCCTTTTAGCGCCGACGGTATTCCTTTTAGCGCCGACGGTATTCCTTTTAGCGCCGACGGTATTCCTTTTAGCGCCGATGGTATTCCTTTTAGCGCCGACGGTATTCCTTTTAGCGCCGACGGTATTCCTTTTAGCGCTGACGGTATTCCTTTTAGCGCCGACGGTATTCCTTTTAGCGCCGACGGTATTCCTTTTAGCGCCGACAGTATTCCTTTTAGCGCCGATGGTATTCCTTTTAGCGCCGACGGTATTCCTTTTAGCGCTGACGGTATTCCTTTTAGCGCCGACGGTATTCCTTTTAGCGCCGACGGTATTCCTTTTAGCGCCGACGGTATTCCTTTTAGCGCCGACGGTATTCCTTTTAGCGCCGACGGTATTCCTTTTAGCGCCGACGGTATTCCTTTTAGCGCCGACGGTATTCCTTTTAGCGCCGACGGTATTCCTTTTAGCGCCGACGTTAATTCTTTTAGCGCTGACGGTATTCCTTTTAGCGCTGACGGTATTCCTTTTAGCGCCCTGAAGAAAAATTATTGATTACCACAACGGTTTACAAGGTGGGATGGGGGACAAACCATTAAAATGTCCCCCCCCATAGCTTTTACTGAGGCGACATGTTCCCCCTGTCCCCCCTGTTGGCGACGCGCCTGATAGGAAGAACAACACCTGATGCTCACATCGAACAGCTCCCTGTCTCTGAACAGCCTACGCACTACTGTTCTCAAACTCCATTAACTTCAGATTCTCACCCAGGAGGACTGGAACACGGTGCTGTACAATGGCATGGCCAGAACGTCCCCCTGGGCTGCTCTGTACTTCATTGCTTTGATGACGTTCGGCAACTACGTACTGTTTAATTTGTTGGTTGCCATCCTGGTTGAAGGCTTCTCCAGCGAGGTAAGCTATGAAAATTCAAATTTTGATCAAACACAATGTTTGATTGCTGGCTTGCAAATAAATGTAGCCCTCAGTGACACACCGCCTTTGATGAGGCCAGAAAATTCTGCATGTACAGTCACTCCTTCCACAGTGCTTGCAGTGGTCGGCCTTCAAGCTGACTTTGGAAGATTTTACAACCCAAAATAGATTAATGCAATATTGAGTCAAGGTTATGTGGCATACACACTTGGTAGACAGATTATATGTAAGATTAAAAGGTAAATCAGGTAAAATATAATTTTTTTGGATATTTCGAGCTAGGAGCATAAAGTATACTACTATATTAGAAAAAAATCTGTGTACATAGTCAGTTCCTCCGCAGAAGACACTTGCACGAATATAGAATGCATGATACTGACTTTAGTTTATTGTGTTTTAATTCCCGATTGGCTCGTATCGTACTACTAGTAATTAGTAGTGAAGAGGAGTTTCTGAAGCAGACAGTCTATTTAAACGCCGCATTTAATTCAGAGAAAATACTATATCATGGAGAAATACCGACTTCAAAAGGTAATGTTTTGCTCTACAATAATCTCGGTCTCTATTTATTTCTATATTACTTATAGTACAATACGAGGCCAACTCCTCCTCTAGAGGAGAAAGGGGAAGAACTCCCATCACCGGAATTCCATTCCCTGAAATCCATCAGCTGAAATTCCATGACTTGAATCCCATCTTCCAAATCATCTCCAAATCCTCTGTAAAGCCTTTCAAATACCATATCTTGTTTTCCCTGTTCGCAAAAACTGACTGCCATTGTCCAGACTCAGATTCTTCTGTCTCCTCTCTTCTCTTTTCTCTCCTCTCACGTCTCTCATCTCATCACCTTATTTATCTCTTCTCCCTCGTCTTTCGTCTTTCTCTTCTGTCTCCTTTATCCCCTGTTTTCTCCTCTCTCCTCTCTCCTCTCTTCTCTCCTCTCTCATCTCTCATCCCTCATGCCTCATCTCACTATTTCTTTCTCCTCTACTCTCAGCTCCTCTCTTCTCTCTCCTCTCATCTCTCCTGTCTCCCTCTGCTATCTCATATATTCCCTCTCATCTCCTCTCTCCTCTTTTCTTCTCTCTCCCTCTTCGTTCCCGCCTTACTCCCCTCTTCTCTCCCATCTGTCATGTCTAATCTGTCCTCTCTCATCTCTACTCTCTTTTCTATAATCTCTTCTCTCTTCTCTTTTCACTCTTCTCTTTACTCTCTTTACTGACTGACTGAAGATACCAAATCCATCAAAATCCCTCCGTGAAACAGAAATCCTCTCCGCGAAACAGAAATCCTCTCCGTGAAACTGGGCTCCATGGAAATCCTCTGAGTGAAACTGACATCCATCAAAATCGTCTCCGTAAAACAGAAATACATCTAAATTCTCTCCACGAAAAATAAATCCTCTCCGTGAAACCGAAAACCATCAGAATACTCCGTGAAACTGGACTCAATCGAAATTTTCTCTGTCAAAAAGAACTTAACTTTCAGAATTCATTGGTTAGGGTTAGGGTTCGAGCTGCACAGAGCTGCGTGTTGAATTAATTGAATCAATTAATTGCGCAAACCATTTCTCAGTCAGACAGTATCAGTCTTATTTAAAGTTAAATAAACAGTTGCGCAATCTAAATCAACCCTCCAATACACAGCAGCAGTGAGAAGTTGAACCCTCCCCCAACTTTATCTATTACGTCTCGCAAAACTAAGTACAATCTTTGCAGAAAGTTAAAAGTATGAAAATAGTTTTTCAAATGCTGTGCTTTTTCTTTTCATATATAAAGCAAACAACTTATATCCCCAAACTCAGCGTTGCAAGATCTTTCCAGCAATATAAGTCTCTCCTCTCAAAGTTTAAAACTCGAGGAACAGTTAGCGTTTGAAATTTACCGATTTCCCGACTGCTTGCTAGAGAAGCTCGCAAGTTTATTCATTGAATTTCACTGCCAAACTAATACACAGGGCTGCCAATAATAAAACCAAATGAATCTCGACACAGTCTATCTATTTACACTGTACAACTGCTATGTACACTCAGCCCAAGCCCAACCCCCCAGTCTGGGGGAATCATTAAATTGAACTTAACCCCCCAACACGCGGGGGGTTTTATTTGCATTGAACGCAGAACACGCGCACCCACCACCCCTCAATACACAGCGGCCCGCGGGCGGAGGTTGGGGTGGCTATTTTTACAAACTGGCTGAAGCCCCAGGCAGAGTGACCAAAGAAGGTTATTGGGGGTTAAAAAAGCAGTTTTCTGCTTTTTTAGGGATGTTAAAATGTGAAAATTAAAAATTAAAATAGCCTAAAGCCTGCTCCGGAAAATTTGCAGTTTTCCCATATAAGTTTCGACGTTGACTTGGCAGAATTGTAGGAGTTCACTTGCTACATACAGACAGACAGACATACAGACAGACAAACATCGCGTCGGTTTTAGTATTAGGATTCTAACGCTGTGCTATCAGAGCTTTCTTTTTGTTGTAAAGAGCTGTGATAGCTGCAGCTGTACAGTCTACCGCAACAGATACTTGAGCCTATCTTTGATATTCAAGACTATTCTATCACTTTTCTTCTTAGCCATTTAGACTCTACCTGTGGAAACAGGGCCGTTTCTGTTGTGCCGGGACGTTGCATGCGCGCTTTTTATCAACTCATGACGAGCCATCTATGCTATTGTACCATGCTTTGTAATTGTTTTTTCTTCTGACCTAATTGTTTTCCGAATATTTTGCCATTGTATCGGGAAAGGAAGTGTACAGACAGACAACACTTTTATTTGGGGAATATTCCTCAGGTGGTTGTCTAACATACATGCTGCTTACTGAAGAGTTCTGATCCTGCACTGGAGACGGGAGTTTTTGAAGGTGGAATTTCAACAATTTGCAGAAGGCAGCAAACTCAGCTCGAGGCTCCATCAATGATAATGATTGCTCGGAATCGTCTCAGTCGGACTCAGACAGCTCAACTTCATCGCATCGCTGTCAGAAGCAGCACCAGCAGCAACAAAATTTTCGACAGGCAAAACTAAGTGAGTGGGACACTGAAGCAAAATTGGGTTGACTCTGTAATCAAAATCGCATTCAGTAGGCTTTCTCTAAAAACACTGACTCAATAAAAGTCAGTTTTATTAAGTGGGAAGTTTTGACACCATATCTTAGCTCGGATCATTCGACTTCTCGGATCTATAATACTAATAATAATAATAATTGATTACACCTGCTTAAATTGGCGGATGTGCAACCGACCGCAGCTATTGCGCGGCGCATCTGAAGGCTGCGTACGGCTGTACAGTCTAAGGACTGGGGGGGTCGCCACACACACCCTAATGCTGGCACCCATTTAACAGCTGGGTGAACTGAAGCAATACAGAGTCAAGTGGCCTTGCTCAAGGACACAAATTGTTCCAGTGGAATCGGGAATCGAACCCCCGACCTTCAAGTCGTGAGTCCGACGCTCCAACCACTAGGCTACAACCCCCGGATCTATAAGAGTATCCGATGACAGTGTCAACTCTATCAGTGCTCAAACGCCTGCAGCCTGCTATAATACAAATTTTCTTCACCATCAGAGTGCCTGCCGCCTCGCGAGGCACCCGCAGCCGCTGGCAGCGCCCTCATCCCGCCGATCATCACGCACACGGCGGCCACTCCGCAGCCGACGCCGCAGGGCAGTCCGGCCAACGAGGGAACAACCAAAGGTGGCAGCGATAGCAGCCCTATCAAGGGTGACCAGCTGAAAACAGCATTCGATACAGCTTTTCATTACAGCTCGTCTAGCATAGACACCATCGACAGGTCTCTATCCGTAAGTATGACAGAAGAAACAGCCATTTAGTAACAGTCTCTCTGTACAGACAGTTACATGTCTCGCATTGCTCAACTGTTCAAACGCAGGCCACAGATCCAACTGGGCAGCAGGTGCTTTCGGCACGGTCTGATTCTCCAGGCGGATGCAGCAATGCTAACAGGTGAGCACAGTGGCTGGAAAAGTAACAAACTGGTTCTGTGTAGATCGCTATCAAGTTCTAAACCATTATTTTCTAATGAAGATTTCAACATTTTTAAGCTCTTTGGCTCTTACCGTTTAATTTTTATGTCTTACATTGTAGTGTAAATTTAATGCGTTTAACGCGAACCACGGATACTAGAATAACTAGATGTGCCACTCAGCACATTTGCGTGCAAACTACTTTCAGTTCGGTAGTAAGTTAAACAGAAGTTTTAATGTATTTTTAAAGCCAAAGCTCATTTTATTGGCTCTTACCTCCAGTTTAAAGTTTAAACCCCCCAAGCGCGCCTTTCCACATTACCCCCTCGCCCACCCCAATTTTTATTGCCCTTCTCGGAATTCCAGCCTAAAGCTGCCATGTACATTTCAGTGGACTGGCTAATGTACATTATCGCTGAACCAATTAGCAAGTTGTTTGCGCCTGCTGGCTTGGGATTCTAAACTTATCAAAGTCGTTTTAGCTGCCTTAATTTTTATAAAATAGCTTATGTATTCTTCTTTGCTACTGAACTGAAAGTAGAAAGCAGTTATTATTTTTTTTATTAGAGGCAGGGGGGTTGTGTGCACCCTGGCGCACTTTAAGCGACATAGGCACACAACCGGCGAGAGGCATTGCTGCCCATTCCGCCGACTCCCCTGAGCAGGCATACAAGCGCGCGGATGCGTACGCAGGCACACACTCACACTGGAGTGTACAGCGGCCTTAACTTTATTTTTTCGTTAGGTATGTACACTTCACTGCGCCTTGGGGGGTTGGCTCTCAAGGCCGTTAATTGCACGAGCAGAGCCAAGCCGAGATTCCAATTCAGCCCCACATTAATGTGACTGCACTTGGAATCGAGCCTGGGTCGCTGGCACACCAGAGCCTGCGCTACCGCTGGGCTACGGCCCCTTAGAAAGCGTTTTTATTAAGTATTTATGCCTGAGTGGCCATCTAGTTATTTTAAAGAGACCTGTGACGCGAACTAATAAATAAAGGCAAGAGAACTCTGATCGCTTTCACAACATTGAAATTTACAACGTTGAGCCAATCAAGCTAAATAAATCCTGAATTTCACTACATTGAAAAAGTGAGCTGTCGGCCTCTTTCACTTTCATTAACCTTTCTTTATCAATAAAGCTATCAATTATCAATATATCAGCGTTATAACTTGGACTTCAAATCCTCGATAAATGAATTATACAAGTGTGTATATAGATAATCATGTTGAGTCACTGGACTATGGTTGACCACAAAAGTCTCTCTGACCCAGATGCTTCACTTTAATCCAGTCCTACCAGCCAATCAAGCGGCGGGACGCTGGCAGCGTTCGCTTCATTCGACTGGGGCGAGCAGTGCGCCTCGTGCTCGCTTGGCTGGCTGGGGCCCGGCGGACACTCGCACAGGTCAGCAGTCGCTAGCGGGCAAAATGCTTCAAGTGCTACTCGTAACCAGCGCCCGTCACTTTAGTCCTGACCCGCAGCCAATCACCGGAATGCACTTTATTCTCGCAAGCAAATCTCAACGTAGCTTATGCTTGATAGCAGTTAAAAGTTACATACTAGCCAAACGAAAAATACACACAAAAACGGGAGAGAGGCTTGGAAAATGAAACTTTTTTGGTTTGAAAATTCACATTAAATGGGCTTTCTAGTTGACCTTCTGAAAAGCGTTGTCACATCCACTCTAACTGGTGCTTATCCATTAAAAATGTGACTTATATTCATTCAAATTTGTTCTGTTGCTTTCAGTTTAAATTGGCGCGTATCACATGTATTTAACAAACGCTTCACTTCTCCACCGCACCACCGCACCACCGTATCGTCGTGACTGCACCTGATAATTTGAGTGGAGGCTAACCATCTAGCATTAAAATAATCTACCCTTTCGTGTAAATTTTCAATTTATGGGTGTAAATTTTACTTTGCCATAATTTTTTGGTTCAACCGACTCTCAACAGCATAATTTTACTAAAATATTTTAGTACGAGATTTTATGTCTAGAATCGTTACTGCGTTTAACCAAATTTATTCTCAAAAAAAGTTCTTGCTTATCAAAATGCAGTTAATAAAAGGTAATCGATGAAGACAGGGTTGAAAGGGTTAGACTGAGCACCTGGCCGAACTCAAAATCAATATAACTGGAACTTTCTCCACAGTGATTTCGAGCTAAAGTTCAAAACTTCATTGAACCGCCGACTGTCCTCATTAACAGCTGCAACGGCCATCTGTCAGCTCGAGCACCTGCAGCCGATCTACTCGGTCGTAACGGTCGCATCTTCCGCCCGGTAGCAGACACCCAGGCTGATACCACTGCCGTCGCCGCGGACGCCTCCGCTGTTGCCACCGCAGCAGTTTCCGCGGCCTGCGGAGCAATCGGTGTCTCACCTCGCAGTAGTCGCGGCAGCATCGGAATCAGCGTCGGCGGCTGCCGCAGTCACCGGACCGTGACGCCGCAGAACTCAATTAGCAGCTGCAAAGACACCATGGGACACGCCTGGGTGAAGGACGGCGGCAAGGAATGTCAGCTGGGAGGTCGCGGACAGCAGTCAAGAAGGGTGAGTTGCAGGTCTACTGGTTTTTTCATTGATAAATTGTCGGTAACACTTTTGTTTCGTAGTACGCAGGGCCAAAATTTTACTAAACATTATGCTGTACTTAAAAACCAATCTCAGAGTCGGTTCTGCCTGGCCAAACTGTTGCCGAAGCCGCACGGCTGCTTCCAGGATAGGCGGGACTATGCCCTGTACTTGCTGCATCCGGAGAACAGGTTTGAATACGTTTGCTAGCAAGCTATTCCATTTTGCATTAAACACCTAGCCGAAAGACGTCTCGTATTTGTTTTCCACAAATATCAAATTTGCAGATTTCGCGTCCTCTGCCAGACAATGATTTCTAAGAAATGTTTCGACTATACGGTTCTGTTCTTCATCGCTCTCAACTGCATCACTCTGGCCATGGAACGAC
This sequence comes from Macrostomum lignano, assembly GCA_002269645.1. Lineage (NCBI taxonomy): Eukaryota > Metazoa > Platyhelminthes > Macrostomidae > Macrostomum > Macrostomum lignano. The sequence goes on from NIVC01000618.1 coordinate 459,503, forward strand.
CATCGATACCTCCTGATAGCATCGTGAGGCAACACCCTTTTTAGTAGTACTAGTTAAATAAGGGAGTCGCTCTGAATTGAGTAAAGGCAATTTTACACCAGAACAGCCCCGCTCCACAGTCAGGTAGTGGAGTTCCCAGCCACATCATCCATCTGGCTTCTCTTAACAAAAGATAAATTTCTACTTTATGATATCTCATTAAATCACGTATATACCACTCAATATTTCCTTTCAGGAGCGGCAATTCCTCAGTATTAGCAACAATATATTCACACTGATCTTCGCGATCGAGATGTTGGTAAAAGTACTGGCCAAGGGCCTGATCATCGGGGATCACACCTATCTGCGAAGCGGCTGGAACGTCATGGACGGTTCTCTGGTCGCAGTGTCTCTGACAGACGCATTTGTCACTCTGTTGATGGGCAGCTCCAGCCGGATATTTGGCATCCTGAGAGTGTTTCGTTTGTTGCGGACTCTGCGACCGCTGCGCGTTATCAGTCGAGCTCCGGGATTGAAACTGGTTGTGCAGACGTTGTTGTCATCGCTGCGGCCAATTGGAAATATAGTGCTCATCTGCTGTACTTTCTTCATCATCTTTGGGATTCTTGGTAAGTTATTGGGTTTTTTTGTACATTATGTTTGTCTACTTACCTCTAGAAATTTGAATGTTCACAATAGAGTACGCTCGTACATTAACTTGTTCAAAGTAATATTGCGCTCAATTGGAGGATTAAAAATGTGACCTTGTAGTCAGGTAAACTAAAAAGGTAATTTTTTTGTAAGGATAGAAATATAGACTCATTAAAAACTTCCGATAGCCTTCTAGTCTATCCCAATTTTTCAGGTGTACAACTGTTTAAAGGAAAGTTCTACTATTGCGAAGGTCCCGACGTGAAGAACGTCGTTAACAAGACCGACTGTTTGGCCGACAAACGAAATGACTGGAAGAAGCACAAGTACAACTTCGACAATTTGGGCCAAGCTCTCATGGCACTTTTCGTGCTATCGACGAAGGACGGCTGGGTGCAGATTATGTACACAGGATTGGACGCGGTTGGAGAAGACATGCAGCCTCAGGAAAACTACAACGAATTTCTATTGGTGTACTTTATCTCGTTTCTACTGCTGGTGGGATTCTTCGTGCTAAACATGTTCGTCGGCGTTGTGGTAGAGAATTTTCACAAGTGCCGCGCCAGCCAGGAGAAGGAGGAGAAGGCGCGACGGGCGGCCAAACGGGCTCGTCGAATGGAGAAGAAGCGGAAGCGTAAGTTGCACGCAGACCTGACAGCACTTGGGAAGCCCACGTTGAATGGGAGAGGCTGCTCGGGATAGTCAGTTACTGGATCAAAATGTGAACATCTATACGACTTATAAGATAGCCAGAAAGATTTTTCCCACAGGCATTCGCGAGATCCCGTACTGGGCTGGGTACTCACGTTGGCGGCACACAATACACAGCTTTGTGGACAGCAAGTACTTCGACCTGGTGATAGCTACCATCATTGGTTTGAACGTTATTACAATGGCTATGGAGTTTTATCTCATGCCGAAGGTAAGAAAAACGTTGAATAAATTCATTTTCCACATTATTTGGGGGTTGTGCACGAAGAGTTGGCCGAGCGTTTTTCGTCCGATTCACACCTCTGAAAGGTAACCTCTAAGGCACAGAGTGTGTACATGCCTGACGATTAGAAAGTCAGGGCCGCTGTACTCCTGTGTGAGGGTGAGAATGACTGTACGCTCGTATTAGAATATGCTCAGCGGAATGAATGGAATTGATTTAGAGCTGGTGAAGAATTTAGGAGTGGTGATCAATCACTCGAAAACTCCCACTTCTAGATACTGGGGAACAAGTGCCTAGGTGTATGCAAAATCGAATAGCTCTACTGCAGCGGATCCTTTAGTAGCTTGTATAGACGTCTGGGTTTGGAGTAGTGACTCGTTACATGTACCTCTGTGAGTCGTTGACTTTATCTGTGGGTCGACCAAAAGCGAGAGCGAATCAGAATTTCTTGACGGTCCTCGAGTTTGGAATTAGCAATAAAACATGCGCCTTAATGAGCAACTGATTTCTCTCTGTTTCTGTAATAGGTCCTCCTAAAGGGCCTACTTAATCTTAGAGTACTACTTTAAGTAGGGAATTACGGTATGGTTTTAATAGCTCTCTACACTGGTTGGGAGAAGATGCCACCGAAGGCGTTGCTCCCGCAGCCCTCTTGCAAATATGTATTATATATTTTTTGACATTAATTGTAACCCCAACCTGATATGCCTTCTAAAAAATACAGGAACTTGACTACGCGCTAAAGACTGCAAATTACATATTCACATCCGTCTTCATTATCGAGGCAGTGTGCAAAGTGGTCGCCCTTGGCGCTAAGAGATACTTTAAAGACAGGTAGGTAGAATGACTGCTCTCACCCGTACTATTTTCTAGTTCAGTAGTTGCAGTTGACTGTCTGAAAATGTTGCAAAAGGTCTTAAATTAAAACTGCATCATGGTAGCAACAAAAGACTCAAGCGCACTAATTATTTAATAATGCTAAAATTATCAGCACTAGAAAGCAATCTTGACAGTATATTTGTATTGACCGTGGCTACCTGGCTCATCACTTTCTATTTTGTTCCCGTCATTTACAGCAGGTGAGTTGACAAATTGCTCGCGAGCACGGAATGTCATAGCTGAGAATTGATGACGCCTTTTATCGTTGATTTTATTTTCGCTGCTTTGTCTGGAGTTTTTTGTTTTTATTCTGTTTCGCCTCTTTTGAAAAATATTTTCATAAGAAGTTTATGAGCTTTAATATGCTCCTGCCTGCAGCAGATACTCAGTGTGTTGCTTTTATTCTAGAATAGTCAGCTCTGCAAAGCGTGTGCATTTTTTGAGCACTGCATATACGAGCGTCGTATTTATAGCTTTCGCCGATTCTGCAGATACTTTGTAGAGGTTTGATGAAATGAAGAGCTAGGCGGTGCTTCTTTTTGTTTTATTAGCATATTAGGGAGGAAGTAAGAAAATGGAAATAGTGAGAAGTTGGCAATGCGCCTGCCGTATGTTTATAGATATGATTTGGTTTCCAAAAAGTAATATTTCTTACAGTATAACAAATTTAAAGTGCAGATAAATTACAGATAATTTTACCGATATTGACTATGCTTTTTTAATATAATAAGTAAATTAATAATCATTAATAAATGCTTGAAATTAGAATATCATTAAGCAAAGAGAAATTTCTGAAAGATCGCGACATTTGGATTTGTGCTTCCTAGAATTATCGATCAATACGGTAAATGGAAGTTTCTCGAATGAAGGGCGCCACCGCTTTTTGAATTGAGAAAAACAATTTTGATATTCCAGAACATCAATGGTACTCTGAATATGATTATTCCGCGGTGTATTTTGATTGATTTTTCGCCAAAATCAGTTGATTTTTTTGTTCAAAATGCGAGCGCGTTGTTTCGGTTTGAAACCACCAAAAGCACAGAAGACGATAATATTAAATGAAAAGTTGAATTGACGATAGTGAAGTGTAGAAGGTTTTAAAAAGAAATTTTATATTAAATATATTTTTTTCGAATTTCTTTGTCACTTTGAATCTGTAAAAGTGGATTACGGGTGGTACCGTTTGGGTTGTGTTTCATGAAAACTTTAAATAGTATGCGACGAATTTACATTTTTTAACCACAACGTAATAGCTATTTTGCCAAAAGTATGTATTTTAAAAACGTAATATAACTACGTCAGTCTTAGATTATTGTTATACTGTTGCATGTAAACCCAGTTTCACTAACTTAGCCAGGCAATTTATTTTGTGCTGAAAGCGCTTGAACTTCTCAATTTTTTAATAACAGATGGAACCAGCTGGATGTACTCATCGTTGTACTATCGGTCAGCGGTATTGTGCTGGAGGAGATGGAGGCAAAAATTATACCAATTAATCCGACTATTATTCGGGTGATGCGAGTGCTGAGGATTGCTCGAGGTGAGTGGCTCTTCATTTCCAATTCACGTGGGTCTACACGATTGGAAATTTAAATTAACACAATAAAACAAAAAATGCATTGACAGTTTTGAAGCTCCTGAAGATGGCCAAGGGCATCAGAGCGTTGCTGGACACGGTGATACAGGCCCTGCCGCAGGTCGGCAACCTGGGCCTTCTGTTTTTTCTTCTATTCTTTATCTTCGCCGCGCTGGGTGTCGAACTGTTTGGAAGGCTGGGTGAGTAGCAAGATCTCTGCTGATATCCCACCGATTCCACCAGCTTGTCTATATTTTCCATATCCAAATATCTCATGTATGTTTGCATGCGTGCAATGCGTAACCAAGTGCCCCTAGAGTAACAGGACGAAACGTTTTAAATCCACTGTAAACATTTGTACGTCCAAAGTCCTTCAAAATACATAAGCAGAACGTGTATAAATTTTGTAAGAGGTGGTTTCACAAGTTTATGGGCACATTGCAACTTAATTTAACTTTACTGAGTATTCGATTAACTTCCTGATACCCGAAGTTTTAAGTCCTCTTTCTACTGGAGGTCAATACGCATAACCTACTCTTATACTCGTTTAATGATTAGAAACAACTCTCCAACAGAGCTTTAGTTGAGCTTGAATTTGACACGAATTCCCTAGCTTAGTCGTTGCAAAAAACCATAGCTGAAACCATGATTTTAAACATGCGGCTATTTCAGAGTGCTCGCTCGACAATCCCTGCGTGGGTCTGAATCGGCACGCCCACTTTGAAAATTTCGGAATGGCTTTCTTGACTCTGTTCCGCATAGCAACGGGCGACAACTGGAACGGTATTATGAAGGACACGTTGCGTAAAAAGTGCGACGCCAGCGATCAGTGTGTAAAGAACTGCTGCGTATCTCACGTGATCGCGCCGATTTACTTTGTTGTGTTTGTACTAATGGCTCAGTTCGTTCTCGTCAACGTAGTCGTCGCTGTCCTTATGAAGCACCTTGAGGTAAGTGGAAGCTGGGAGCCTAGGTGCGATATGCACCTATCTAGCGGTTTGGCAAGGTATAGTAGAGTACAAGGGGTACAACCGGTAGCAAACTACGATACAAAATGATGAGAGTGAGCTAGTTGCGGTCTAATTCTTGCCTAAGCGACAATCACACACCGGAAAATCTTCAGGAGTCGCACAAGATGATGTCAGACGATGACGAATTGGAGAAGGAGATTCGACGCGAGCTCGAGGAAGAGAATCGAGAGAACCAACGGCAGAGGGATCGGCGAGAACGAGAGAGAAAGGAGGTGAGCACTTCATGTTCGTAAATAAAAACCGAATTGAAACTTCATGGGTGCTCTAAGAGGATTTTACCTGTGCCCCATCGACCCAATGACAATAAACTATACATGTACATGTACTTAAGAAAGGTAAGATATCTCTCTAATTTTCTGTTGCACCCGTTCCGCCAGCAGCTGACCCGCAATTCGGCGACAGTAGGCAACAAGACGACTCTAGCCGTTGCCAAAACTGTGGTTGTCGATGTGAACGCATCCGCCTCAGACTTCGTTGTTGAGGACGGCAGTACCGCCAGGACTGGCGCTGCGGCTGCTTCCACTGCTACCGCAGAAGTTACTGACGAATACATCGCCAATAGCAACGACGAAGAAGAAGATCTGCTGCTCCAGGAGGCTGAGCTCGAAGCCGTGGCTGCTTGCCGCAAAGCCTCACTGCCAGCCTCGGAAGCTGCGGCAGTGTCTCTGACTGGCGCATCTGTCGCTGCAGTCCAAAGTCTGCAGCCGTGTCTTGTAGAAGAGCGATGAGGTTCCTCGTCGATAACCTATTCTAGTCTGCGAAGTGGCAGAGTGACTCAGGAAGATGAGGTGCGACCATGTGCACGGACAATCTAAGCATCTTATGACGCTTGAAATTCCATTCCGAGACCTTCCCTCGTGGCAACCTGAATTTTGGGCAGAGAATCCTCTTACAGAAGAGACCAAACGTACTTCTGATTCACAAAGCCATCAAATAAAAGGACTGAGAAACAAAACTGCACCAACTTTGATCTCAGGTAATGGCGGTGGCGTGAAGAGGTTGGATTGCACATATCAATGGCGTGGAGTTGAGACGGGGATCTACTGGGAAAAGTACGCTAGCTACGAATGCATAGATTTTTATTTCGATTTGAAAATAATTGTTTGTATTTTTTTAAACATTGTACTCGTAAAAAGCCACTTGCGAACTTTTTTATCGTACATGTACGAGTATTGCCCTGAAAGGAACAACAATTTCATGCGATAAAAATGCGTTTTCTTCAAAACTCGAACCAGTTACCAGAGCTAGATTGTCTGTTTCACTTTCTCGCATAGTTTTAGCATGCTCAGATTTCTTCTAATGTTTGCCTGTTTTTTATTGACGCGATACAACATGCTCTACTGGCTATTGCTGGCAGTAGCAGTGTTCAAATTCGACATTCGAAGCAATCATGTCAACAGTTCCCTCCACTGCTACCTTGCGTCTGTTTGCGTCAGCCAAACATTTTTTATAGAAAGATAGGCTCCATCTTTTGATAGATAAGTTTCAATTCCTGGTGTTTATGAGTAATGATCTTTTTGATTTGTAGACAAAGCACATGACGGCATCCCGCGACATCAACCAGCGCGCCTGAATCAAAACAGAGACCTTTGTTTGTTTTTGCATTTCATTTCACTTTTGATCTCGCCTTTTCTTCTCTGAATATAGTTTTCTACCCGAGGTAGTTGCAAGGCAAAGCTTCTCAGAACCACTGTCCAAAATGACACAGGTGTCACTGGTGAGTAGGTAGTGTCACTGGTGAGTAGCTAGTGTCACTAGTGAGTAGCTAGTGTCACTGGTGAGTAGCTAGTGTCACTGGTGAGTAGCTAGTGTCACTAGTGAGTAGCTAGTGTCACTGGTGAGTAGCTAGTGTCACTAGTGAGTAGCTAGTGTCTCTAGTGAGCAGGTAGTGTCAATGGTGAGTAGCTAGTGTCTCTAGAGAGCAGGTAGTGTCACTGGTGAGTAGGTAGTGTCACTGGTGAGTAGGTAGTGTCACTGGTGAGTAGGTAGTGTCACTGGTGAGTAGGTAGTGTCACTGGTGAGTAGGTAGTGTCACTGGTGAGTAGGTAGTGTCACTGGTGAGTAGGTAGTGTCACTGGTGAGTAGGTAGTGTCACTGGTGAGTAGGTAGTGTCACTGGTGAGTAGCTAGTGTCACTGGTTAGTAGCTAATGTCTCTAGTGAGCAGGTAGTGTCACTGGTGAGTAGGTAGTGTCACTGGTGAGTAGCTAGTGTCACTGGTGAGTAGGTAGTGCCACTGGTGAGTAGCTAGTGTCACTGGTGAGTAGGTAGTGTCACTGGTGAGTAGCTAGTGTCACTGGTGAGTAGCTAGTGTCACTGGTGAGTAGCTAGTGTCACTGGTGAGTAGGTAGCGTCACCAAATTGTATTACCGGTGTTTCCATAGCAACTCTTCAAAAACAACTAGACTCCCTATCAATTCAAATTTATTCTTAAACTACTAGCTAGATTGTCACTTTTCTCGATTGCATCTAGTTTTGAAGTTTTTGCAAACGTATTTTGCACCTTTGGTCTCCTCCATTCTTACAAGTAACTTAAGTAAATCCCATTCTTTAACTATATTAGCATACTTGTTTCTCTGTCGTCATCTGTCTTTCCCTGTTACTATGCTAGTTTTCAATGCGCCCGTTATTTATTGTGCAGAGTCTTGTGTCGAGTCAGTAACTGTAATTTGCGAAAATTAATCGAACTCAAATACAAACGCGGTTTGGTTTGCAGCACAATTAACTCAATCTGGTAGCCATGACGAAGCCAAAATTATGAGTACACTCTTGTTTCTTGAGGCGTCTCTCAGCAGATTTACAATGCACTTCAATAATAGTAACATTTTATAATCACAAAAAGGGACAACAAAAATAAAAGGGGGGTGGCTCAAGACTCACTCGTAACTGCCAACGACAAAGAGTGACGCACAGAAAACCGTAGCATAATTATATGTTGAGACCGAACTTAAAGCATGAATGAAATCTGGTGGCAAGATTTTTCTAGCTGGGAGATTTAATCGCATTTTCACATTTCAAAATTCAGCTTTGAATATGACAGAGCGGCTGGTCATTTGGCCAATGGGTACAGTGAGTTTTGACGAGCAGGAGAAAAGTACTCCGAATCGGGTAAATCCTGTGGGGAATCCTACTCGTATACAAACCACCGAAGCAACGGGATTCTTAGAGATAAAATCCCAAGTAGTCCCAAAAAATCCCTGAACTCCAGTCAAGTTCTTTTAGACAATGTTATCACAATCAGGCGAATCTCAGGCAAGGGAATCCAATCAATGGGAATCCCAGGCACGGCAATTCAATCAGTCAGGAGACTCCCAGGAGAGGGAATCAATCAATCAAGGGAATCCCAGGCAAGGGAATTCAATCAGGGGAATCCCAGGCAAGGAACTCGAATCAGGAGAATCCCCGGCAAGGGAATCCAATCAATCAAGGGAAATTTACAAGATCGACTTCAATTCGATTCTCAGAGACCCTCTGACAATGGGAGATCGCAGCAGAGCAAAAAGAATAACAAATCTCACAGAACCCTTGATTAACCGATAAGTCACAAATTATCGAGCACTCCGGATTAGTTTTCGAGCCTCTCCGAGGTCCCCGAGCTGCCACCCATCAGCCGGTGCTGGTCGGAGTCGCTCCTGGCTCGCTGATGCTGCCGCTGCTGCCGTGGCTTGCCGCCGGTCGAAGCTCCGTAATGTCGCTGCCAAATCCGGTCGGCGGCGGACTCGGTGGCCTCTCGACTGCCGCCGACATCGACCGGAGCCATGGCTGCCAGGTTCTCATATTCGCCGCCACCCTCAGCGCCGCCTCCGTTGTAGCTCTTGTAGCCAGCGCTGTGGCCGGCAGAGCGGCGAGAGACGCCGCCTCCTTGACCGGCGAAATCGTCCTTGCAGTTGAGCCGGATCACTTCTCGCCCGTCGTCAACCTTGACGGTGTCGCTAAAGGCTACTTGAGGTCGCATCGGTGGCTGCTGGTGCTGCTGGCTTCGACCTGACTGACAGCCTCCTGAGTGGCATCTGTCAACCAATGTCAACATGGAACTGTGGCTAAGTTTAACTGACGAAGCTTAACGAAGTCCCCGCAAAAACTGGTCCTTCAGCTAGAACGGATTCTTCTGTCTACACACACGCGCACACAAAACAGCCAAATCGGGCCTACTATGCCAACTAGACCAGAAAACTGTACTTCAGTTGTACTCTAAGCAAAGCCGTATTGCATCCAAAAAACTGGATTACCTTGTTGGCTGCTGCTGCTGTTGCATCAAATTTCGTCCCGCTCTCCGCCCTCCACTGTCGCCAGTTCCCGTCGATGTCGATTCACTAGATGACGACTCGGCGACTGCGGCGCCGGCGCTTAGCGATCGGGGAAATCCGCCTCCAGGCCGGCCCGCGGCGGCGGCGGTCGCGGAGGAGGCGAGCCGCCTTCGACGCTCCTGACTGTCTTCGGAGGCCTGGCGGGTGGGTGAGCCGGTTTGAGCTCGCATTTGATCCAAAACTAACGTGCCACTGTTCTACTATAAGTAGCTAGTATGAAATCTCACTCGAATGCTCGACATTCTGGCCTGATGGTCGGGGACTATTGACTCGATACACCGCAGTAGAACTCTTCTCTGTTCCTCCGTGCTGGGAGACTCAACGTTTGGCGATTCCTGGTGACTGGAGTGAGACCCCTGCGGCTCTATCGGCTGCGATAAACTCATCCTGTGGATGTGGCGGTGAGAGACATCGATAGATAGATAGATAGATAGATAGATAGATAGATTGATAGATAGATTGATAGATAGATAGATAGATAGATAGATAGATAGATAGATAGATAGATAGATAGATAGATAGATAGATAGATAGATAGATAGATAGATAGATAGATAGATAGATAGATAGATAGATAGATAGATAGATAGATAGATAGATAGATAGATAGATAGATAGATAGATAGATAGATAGATAGATAGATAGATAGATAGATAGATAGATAGATAGATAGATAGATAGATAGATAGATAGATAGATAGATAGATAGATAGATAGATAGATAGATAGATAGATAGATAGATAGATAGATAGATAGATAGATAGATAGATAGATAGATAGATAGATAGGAGTTCCAAGGTCGACAACGCAAGAATGGCGAGTCAATCAGGGAGCTCTCGTTCGCTCTCAGGCTGCTGTACATGAGAGCCCGCCCGGATGACCCATCAACGCTCCGTGATCGGGAGGTCAAGTTTAGAATTATCCAGCTATTAAGCGCAGGGATACGCGAAGCCCTGCTCAAGGAGAGCGACTCGGATACATGCACGCTGGGCAAGCTGGTCGAGAGAGCCACCAGACTGGAGCAGGTGATGAGCAAGAACACGCCCGCAAGTTCGTCTATGGTCTCCGTGGTTGACGACCGGCTGTCCCGACTCGAGCAGCAGCTGGAGACACTGACAGCTGCCGTGACAAGCGGCGCCGCTAGAGGAGGCCGCGATGGACCAGGTGACCGTCGGCAGGCCCAGAGAACATCCGGTTGCTACCAGTGCGGCAAAGACGGTCACATCGCGCGCAGATGTCCAACTAAAGGTGCCCACAAGCAAGGTCGGTGCTTCAACTGCTCCGGTTGGGGCCACAATGCAGCTGTCTGCCCAAGTAAAGCCCGGCCGGCGGGAAACTTCTGAGGGTTGGAGGCGACGGGCCAGCCCCAACCCGCCAAGTAAGTGCCCAGACTGCTCATTCTGTTTTTGTGCGTGCCCTGCTGCAAGAAAAGCCGGTCTGCTTCCTGCTTGACACTGGTGCGCAGACATCCCTCATCAGCCACAGCCTCATGCGGTCATGCGGCCTGCAGCTCGAGTCCGGGAGCAGCTGCTGTCCAACGTCAGTAGACGGTAGTCGCCTGCAGTGCCTCGGAACAGCCCGGGGAACAGTTCAAGTTGGAGAGACGACTCGATTGGACCATGTATTCAACGTCGTAGAGGGAATAAGCGTAGACCTTATCCTAGGGATGGACTTTATCGGTCGGGCAACCAGCGAGCTACGGATTAACATCAACAACAAGACTGTCTTCTTTAATGATGAGGCCGTGCCGTTTTTCACCAACAGCTCAAAAATTCAAATGGTGACCGGGACCCTGGTGGCCCGCATTGAGTGCAACATCAACGTCCCCGCCAGGAGTGAGAAGCTGGTCTGGCTGCGAGTGAAGTCAAAAGATGAGCAGGGCGTTTTCGAGCCGAATGCAGAGTTTACTCAAGAGACCGGTCTGCTGGCATCCCGAGTTCTCGCCTTGTCCGCCGATCAGAGGATTCCCGTTCTCATGTGCAATCTGGGATCCGAGGCAGTAACACTGTATGCCAACAAAGCAGTCGGTGAATTCGAAGCTGCTGATATACTCGAACCGGTTGGGAACGTGAAGGAGAAACTGAAGAACTGGGACGTGAACCCCGAACTGACAGAGCTAGAAAGAGACAAGCTGATGACCATCTTGAAAGCCAACGACGACCTGTTCAGCACTCACGAGTTTGACCTCGGCTCCACAAGCGTACTAAAGCACCACATCGAGCTCGAGCCCGGAGCACGGCCATTTAGGCAGCGCCAGCGCCCGCTCCCCCTGCCGCTGAGAGACCGAGTCGACGACAAGATTGGCCAGATGCTTGCGCACGACATCATTGAGCCGTCTAGCTCTCCATGGGCCAGCAATTTGATCGTGGTCAAGAAAAAGAACGGAGACATCCGCATCTGCACTGACTGGCGCCAGCTGAATGCCGCTACGGTAAAGGACGCCTATCCGCTCCCACACCTACAACAGTCCATGGACGCGCTCTCAGGCTGCTCTTGGTTCACGACAATCGATTGCAAGCAGGGTTTCAATCAAGTGGAAGTTGAGGAAGCCGACCGCTACAAGACGGCGTTTTACTCTACCAGAGGACTCATGCAGTTCAAGAAAATGGGATTTGGAATGTGCAACTCGCCGGCTTCGTTCCAACGACTAATGGAGCTGATCATGTCTGGCCTCACATGGGAGGAGGTCCTGGTCTACGTGGATGATCTAATAGTGTTCAGAAAGAGCTTTGATCAGCATCTAGTCAGCCTACGACGGGTTTTTGAACGGCTTCGAAGCGCTGGCCTGAAACTGAACAAGGATAAGTCCGTGTTTGCGTACCGTAGTGTCAAGTACCTGGGCCATGTGGTCAGCAGCGAAGGAATTCAGCCAGACCCCAGTAAGGTGGAAGCTTTATCGAAGATTAAGACGCCGAGTTCAGCTGAGGAAGTGAGGCGATTCATCGGCATGCTGGGATTTTACCGGCGATTCATCCAAGACTTCAGCAGGATAGCCGCGCCTCTGCATGCAGCAACGCAAAAGACCGGCTTCACCTGGACGGATGAGTGTGAGAGCGCTTTCACCAAACTAAGGGAAATGATCTGCCAGGCTCCCGTGCTTAGACTCCCAGATTTTAGCCGGCCCTTCATCCTGAGTTGCGATGCAAGCGCATTTGCAGTCGGCGCGGTTCTCAGTCAGGCACACGGAGATTCGGAACTGCCAGTCGCTTTTGCCTCAAGAACTCTGAATAAGGCAGAAAGGAACTACTCAGCTACCGACAGAGAACTGCTCGCCTTAGTCTGGAGCCTAAAACATTTCAGGTCATACCTGTGTAACGTAAAGCACTTCACCGCGTTCACCGATCATCAGCCACTGAAGGGCCTGCTACAGACTAAGGAACCTGAAGGGCGTCTGGCGCGCTGGCTTGACACGATTCAGCAGTTCAACTTCACGCTCTGCTATCGGCCTGGTCGAGAGAATGTCGTCCCGGACATGTTGAGTCGAACCGCCACCACTCAGCTCGACAGCAGCAGGGATCAAGACTTCCTAGAGGAACAGCAGCGCGATGCGCTTCTGCAGAGTGTCTTCAAGGCGCTCACCGAGGGACGCGAGCACCTGTCCAACAGCGGTCAGCAGAAGGTCGAGGAGTTCTTGGGCGATGACGGAATTGAGATCGGACCGCATGGCGCGCTGGTCAGGCAAGGAAAGCCGGTCGTTCCGAGCCATCTGCGAGCCGAGTTCCTGGCCGACGCCCACGATGCAGCCGCTAGCGGTCACCTCGGCGCGGACAGAACACTACAGAAGTTGCGTGAGCGCTGCTGGTGGCCAAAAATGCAGCAGGATGTCCAGAACTGGGTCGCCAGCTGTGCAGCATGCCTTTGGCGCAAGAACAATAGTCGCCCTCAGCGAGCTCCACTGCAGAGTACAGCACAGCCGGCGCAACCGTGGGAGACCGTGCAAATCGACATTAAGGGGCCGTTGCCAAGGACGCCTCGAGACAACAGCTACATTCTGAGCATCTGCGACTGCTTCTCCAAATGGATGGAAACCCGTGCTCTACCAAGTATCGAAGCCGAGCGAGTTGCTGATGTTCTGGTCCATCAAGTAGCCCTACGTCACGGAGTTCCGGACACGATTCACAGTGACCAGGGCCGGCAATTTGAGAGCCAGCTGTTTCAGTCTCTGTGTGAGCAGCTCGGTATGCGGAAGACTCGAACTTCCCCGTTTCATCCGAGTGGCAACGGCCTGGTGGAGCGCGGAAACCGCACTCTCAGTAACATGTTGGCGACGGTCGTAGCGGAAAGCCAGGACGACTGGGATGTACAGCTGCCTTTTGTCACATGGGCATTCAACAGCTCTGCGCACTGTACGACTGGTCTGTCTCCGTTTCAAGTGATACACTGTTGGCCACCAAGACTGCCGCTTGATGTCAAGCTGCCGCACACCAACAGCGGCGCTTCGGATACTCTGGAGTACGTCGAGGATGTTCAGAAACGGCTTTTGCAGAGTCGGAGGCTCGTCCACCAGAAGCTTCAGAGCGCGCAGACTGAGAGAAACGAACGATACAACAAGGACGTGCGGTTTCAGCCCTACAACCAAGGCGATCTGGTCATGCTAAGCTGCAAGACGGTGAAGCCTGGTCGCTCCAAGAGCCTCAGCAACCGCTGGACGGGGCCCTACGTCGTTCTCAAGCGGCTGGGTGAGGTCAACTATCGAGTGCGGCTGGCACCTGGCCTAGCGGTTCGGCGGCGTCGCAAGCTCGTGGTGCACCATGACCGCCTCAAGCCATTCGTGAAGCGGCGCGGCTCTCTGCAACTGACCGATGAGCAGCAGCCGGCTCCGGCTACCAGCACCAGTCCTGAGCAGCTGGGTGTGCCTGACGCCTGGGCTCAGCTGTCAGGCGGCAATGACGATGACGACGGTGACACCGAAGCAGCAATCGACCCGGTCGTCCCACCAGCGCTAAGACGTTCGGTACGACAGCGGAGGCCTCCTGATTTTTATCGCCCTGAGTGAACCTTTTTTTTTACTTTTGCCATAGAGTTTTATTCCTCGTGCTTGGGGGGAAAGTGGTGTGAGTTTTGGTGTTCGTTGTGTTGGCTGTTTTGGGGGTTGGCCTGCGCTGGGGGGTTGGGCACGCTTTTATTCACCTGAACCTATATCGATCGGAATGTACGCGCGTACATAGTGAATGACAAATATATATATCGACTAACTTGGCCTTTGAGCCCTCGTGCTGATTTTCTCGCAATTCTGGTCTTACAGATAGATAGATAGATAGATAGATAGATAGATAGATAGATAGATAGATAGATAGATAGATAGATAGATAGATAGATAGATAGATAGATAGATAGATAGATAGATTTGTTAGGAATTCTCGAGCATTGCGGGTTTGTCTCGGCTGGGGAACAAAAAAGGACTTCCAAAATATTCCTCTTTTTTGGAGCTCGATGAGGAGGCCTTAGCGACGCCCAATTTTCAGTGTTTGCCCTGCCACGCCCAGCGAATCCCCTCTAACTCGAGATTCCATCTGGCTCCCATGTTTTTCTTCCACTCCAGGCAAAACAGGAAGAGCAGGGGCAGAAAAAAGTCAGTAAGGCAAAATAGGCTGCAGCCTTCGGAACTGTCGAGAGCCGAGAGAAAATCTGCCTTAATTACATTTTCTCCCCGGCCGAAAATAGGAACTCGAGTCCAATAATTTTCGCTCTGTTTCAAGCCTCGAGCACTGATTCTCGATGCTTCTTTCACAGTGATCCGGGATGAAATTAAAACTGATAAGGAAAATTGATGAGAAAAAGGTTTCGAAGCACTGAACTGGTTATTGGTGCGCTAAAATAGACGTTACGACGATTGTAAAGATGCTAAAATAGATAGCGAGGCACCAAAATCAAATCTGCGGCGTCGAAATGAATAATAGACATCGATATTGAGACCCCAAAGTGGACATTGAGACGTCAGAATGGACATTTAGACGTCAAATAGGACATTGAGACGTCAGAATGGACATTGAGACGTCCAAGTGGAAATTGGAACGTCAAAGTGGACATTGAAGCGTCAAAATGGACATTGGGACGTCAAAGTGGACATTGGGACGTTAGAATGGGCAGTGAGACATCAATCGTGGCACGTGACGCAGAAGCAGCAGCAGGCTCACCTCCGGAGCAAGTTCAGCGCAGCCGATATCTTCCGGCAACGCTTGAAAGCAGCTTCGATCCGGCCGGGCTCTTGGGCAAGAAATCTGAAAGAAAATAAAGCAGCGCAGGGTTAAGCACAGATGAGGAGTGAACGGAGGCTGAACTAGCAATGAGGATTAAGACCAACGAATGTTTACTTGAGCAGTTGCGATGGGGGGAGAAATTAATTTTGAGGGGTCCGGAGAGTCTGTCTCAACCGGCAGACAGTTTTGACCCCGAGATCCTCGGGGAGCTCGCTAAGGAGATTCATGGCTCGGGTTTGATCGAGATGAAGCTTATCTGGGAATTATGGAATCTGTGAAGAACGAGGAACTATATATTTGCTTTGGAGTTGCTGCGCAGAAATTTTCTCCAATTATTGTTGCACGCAGCAAAGATAGATTGGCCTTCTATTTAACCTACAGTTGCCTCAGTCGAGCATTTGTACTTTTATGGGATCGGTGAAGCAAAATGTCTGCTTTTTGTCGGATTTTCGCAATTTTCGTGCTTAAATGTAGATTGTTGGTTCGAAAACTCCTTGGCTATAGAAAGTACATACACCATTTTCACGACGATTTCGATGGCTATGTGGTTAGCCTGCTGAGTGCTGGAATTTATCCCCGGAATGCGTTAAAGAATAACTAGTGCATTACAGCAGCTGAGTTGCTTCTCAACTCGAGCTGTCAAGACACTCACTGCTCATCGGCGCGGCTCCGCACAGCCAGATCCCGCAGGCTGGGTGCCAGCTCGGACTCGAAAATTGCTCGGCCGCCGGCCACCGCCCGGCCAGCTCGGCTCAGGTGCAGCGCCAGGCACTGGATCTCGTCGGCGCCAATTTTTCGACGCCGTCGAAACCGCCGTCGACGCCGGCCCAATCCGGCGGATCGCTGAGCGTCGTCGTCAAAGCCGATGTCGTTGTCGTTGCTGGCGTCGTCGTATTCGACGTCGTCTCGCAGCTCATCAACAGAGCGCTCGAGGTCAGCGAGGTGACTCTCGATTGCAGCGGCCTCAGCGCGGTACACGGTGAGAGCGTCTTCCAGCCGCTGCTGCTGAGGTGGCTGACGGGCGGCAGTTGCTAGGCTCGAAATGCAGGTCTGCAATTTATTGAAGTTGCTGCTCCGTCTTGATAATCTACCGACAAGGTGACTGAAGGGATCGCTCGATACAAATATTATAAAATACTTTCTGTGACCACTGACTGCAGCACACATACTTCCCAGTTTGCTTAGTAAATTATTTCAAGCCTGCACTCTGATAAGCACTGGTCTCTGAACATTTGGTCTGAAAGACCTAAGATTTCGACCACTTGAATTGTACCCTTTTCAATCTCTACATCTGCATAGTCGTCTTGAATGCAGAAAGTGCAAAACAAATACCGCAAGCCGTTGATATAGAGATGTAGGGTTAGAGTGGGGAAGGATTCCTCAAAGACTGCAGGAGGCATTCGCCCGTCCCCCGCCCTCCTCAGCCAGTGTGTGACCCGAATGTTAATCAAAGCCAGAAGCAGATGTCTGGCCGCCCTCCTCAGTAGCCTTGCTGGCCATCGGCAAGCTGTGCGCAGGCCTGGATTACCGAGACTGGCTCTCTCAGGCCAGCCGCGCTCTCTTGCCAGAGGTGCACTTTTTATCTGTCACATTATCGTCCTCAAGTCCCCATATTCTTTTTAAGAAAAAAAACAAACGCAGCTATCGAAGCTTCTAAATGGATTATTGTTCAAAACTGCAGATTGGACAGCCGCCTAACTATTTAGGAAAATTATGGACTTAGAAATGGACGGCAGGAAAGAGGCATCCCCCTTTGGCGTGACAATATCTCCTTTCCATCCTTTCTGCCTGTGCTCGCCTCGCCTCGTCTTTGCCCCGTGGGCCTCGCGGCAGAATCGGAAGCAAATTGATTTAGTAAACAAGACGAAGACTTAGCGGGCTGGCGAGATGGACGCGGCTCGCGTGAAGGATGCGGTGAGAGGGAGGCTGGGAGAAGAGTGGCAGCTGGAAGAGCGAATCAAGAGGGCGGCAGCGGGAAGGCGCCCTCGAAGATGGTCTTTGCCTGTAAGCAAAGTGCATGATAGGCGGTTTGGGGCTTGGTATGTTGCTTCAGGGGATTATCTTTTAAATTTGCTTGTTCCCTGTGGCAAATTGCTAGTTTTCATCTGTTTTTCGTCAAATTGGAGCTTTAAAATAAAAAAATTGAGATCCATTCTCTGCGCGTACATGGAACGTAATACCAAGGAGATGAGCTTTGTACGAGCGTACACTAAATTCCATATGTCTCATGTACTTTTATCAAATTTAAGTCTGTAGAACTCAAGATTGTCGAGCTATTTAACTCAGTAATTTTTAACTGACAAATACCCTTGTGGAATTCATGTGCCAGCGGCTTGGTTTAGGTAGTTCCAATGCTAACGAATGGCAGAAAATATTTTTACTTCTAAAGATTGACAATATACATGCCTCATTAAGCTGAGATAATCTAGGATATATCTTTGAGATAATCCCACTAAGCCAATTTTAAGAAGACGCATTCTTAGGGCCGCAACCTTAGATGTAGCTCATGCTGTCACGCGGCCCAGAAGTTAAGCCATGTCATTTGCTACTCAGTTCTGAAGTAACCACGAGGATGCAAAACGGCCGTTACTCGACGAGGCATCAGGGGGGGGGAGACATACTTATCACCAACCGGTTGAAGAACTCTGGATCAGCAAGTGACATTGCTTCACTTTAGTGCCGCCTGACAGTGTGGGTTAGGGAGGGTGGCTACATGTAGCTGTTGCTGAGTATTCCTTAATAATTTCCATCCTGATTATGCAATCGAAATTTTATCCGCAGTCAGCAAAGAGGGTAGCTCTGTTTGAAAAGTAGTCAGCAAAAATTTCGTATCGAAATATGATATGCTTTACTTAAGTCATGAAATCACTTACAGAAAGTGGAATTTAGTCTGATAATAATCGACTGGGGAAGATGAGATGTTCATCTCTGTGGCATTCAGATCAATAAATACAGATGGCGACAATTCAAGTATTTGTCTTTGCTAATCTGTCATCAATCTCATCAATTGATGCAATTCGAAAACGTAAGATCAAACGTGACTGCAGTGCATGCTCGTAGCAGGGGTTAGTCAGAATTTGCATTGCATAGGACAGTTTCTGAGGGGGCTCTATTCACTTAAGGGGACATCAATTAATTTGTGTACATAACCGACTGATAAGGAGAGTGAGGGTCCAAACCCGGGCTCTCCAGTGTACATAGCCGATCGATAAACAGGAAAGTGAAGGGAAGCCAACCCATGGCTCTCCAATGTACATAGCCGACTGATAAGGAGGAGAGTAAGGGGAAGCCAAACCCGGGCTCTCAGTTATATATATTATATATGAGCCTCGTAGATAAGGCAATCTCTTGTACTAGCTATTTAGTCTATGGAGTCATGGCCCAAATATACATGTCACATGAGTCTCGAGCCCGCGAGGGCAAACCCCTTTTATCATTCGCATGGCATGAGCCACAGCCCACAACACTCTCCAGTTTACATTAGCTGATAGACTATTTTTGGATCCATCATCTCTGTTTCACTTACCGCAATCCGCTGCCGCCTCTCCTCGAACATCTCGTTGATGTGGCGAACCCCGGCGTTGTGCTCGCTCCGTAGATTCTGAAAGTCGCGCCGCAGCCGCACAGCTTCGGCCCTCATTCGACGCAGCCCGTCGGCCAAATGAGGACTCGTTCGCTGCTGATGCTGCTGCCGGTGGCTCTGCTGCGCGGCACCGAGACAGGACTGGTCGGAGTTGGCTGAACAGAAAAAGGACGGTGGGAGGGAGGCGAGGATTATGACTGTGTCCGTTACATTCACTGATGTATTTCGAGGTTTGAAGTCGGTTTAGAATTCGGTGAACTGAATAGATATGGAGACAGTGTTTTGTTGTGATAATTCATGGATCATCCAATTAACCTTATGAAATTAACACGCGAAATGTTGTCTCTTTACTACGACTTTCACTGATATCCCTGCAGCCCAAGTCCCTCGAAGGATGCTTGAAGCATATGCTCGCATGCTTTACACTCGTACTAGTCTTCTAAATGAAAGAGGCTTAGATTTGAGTGCTGTCTTTCTCTTTGTCAATCACGCAAGTTTTGAGGGCTTCAATTTCTCAAACGGGAGTGAGGGATCGACTTAGGCCACCGATTCTAATTTTAGCTACTTCTATCCAAAGCACTCAGCCTACCGGAGTAGAGAGAGGTGGGGTGAGTCATCTAGCGATCTTTACAGTGTTCTTTGATAATTTTTTGCGATTTTAATTGGAATTTAACTGAATATAATTTTTTTGGAGAAAAACTGCTATTTAAGATAATGAAATTTGAACTGGAATGCTCGAGGATTTCGTATATTTTATGTAAGGCAGGCATAAGACAGCTCAGTTTTGGATACCATACTTACTTAGTAACTTAAAGATGACAAGAATATTTAATAGTGCTCAATACTATCTGTAGTGTTTTTTATTGAAGAATAGTTTAATTGTCGAGGTCAATCAACTGGAATGGTTGCTTAAAGGTGTTGTGCTTAAAATTTTGATGCATAAAAAAGGTAAGAATAAATGAATAAATTATATTAATAAAGCACTGGTTGTACATAGCTAGCTCATAAGGCCGGGTGACTCAGGCTTGACAGCGTACATAGCTAGCTGATAAGGAGAAGTGAGGCAAACCTCGGGCTCGCCAGTGTACATAGCTAGCTGATAAGGAGAAGTGAGGCAAACCTCGGGCTCGCCAGTGTACATAGCTAGCTGATAAGGAGAAGTGAGGCAAACCTCGGGCTCGCCAGTGTACATAGCTAGCTGATAAGGAGAAGTGAGGCAAACCTCGGGCTCGCCAGTGTACATAGCTAGCTGATAAGGAGAAGTGAGGCAAACCTCGGGCTCGCCAGTGTACATAGCTAGCTGATAAGGAGAAGTGAGGCAAACCTCGGGCTCGCCAGTGTACATAGCTAGCTGATAAGGAGGGAGACAAACCAGCTACGGCCAATATCTGTATGCCTGGAAGAGCTCAAATAAGGCTTAACGAACTAAGTATAAGGCTTTCCGCAGTGCGGTCTTTATTAACCCCGGAGCCAAAAGAAAGTAATCGTAGATGTACAGGAATTTAAGTTCATTGAACCACGTCATTTCAACCAATAAAAAAAGAATTGGCTGAAAAAGAAAGAAAAAATTTGAATTGCGCATTTTAAAAAAAAGGGTAAACTAAATCTACGAACTAAACTGAACGGGATTGGGGAGCAAATAGTATACTCTGGTACTAGTAATTGTGATGTTAGTATGCAAAGCTCTGCTCCAACTAATGTACACTCTGTACCCTAGGCCTACTCCTACAGAAGGAGGGACGCGTATTGGCTGGGACACTACCCGGGTTAGTGAAGAGTCTTACTGCTCTGGGCCGAGAATGCGCTATCTAAACTGCTATTACTCGGTGCGTTCGGCTTGACCGCGCCAGGCGAGTGCTGAGACTTCTGATGCTGCTGGTGCTGGTGCTGGTGCTGCATCGATTGTTGAATCCAGCTAGTCAGGTGAGCCAGCTGAGCTTCCATAGAGGCCATGCGACTTCTGCAGATTAAAATAGAGACTCGATGAATAGTTTGAATACATATTCGCGCAGCAGATTATTGACTTAAATTAAGGACGAGATGTCTAGGCTTACGGGGGATTGTTGAGATGTCTAGGCTTACGGGGATTGTTGAGATGTCTAGGCTTACGGGGGATTTTTGAGATGTCTAGGCTTACAGGGGATTGTTGAGATGTCTAGGCTTACGGGGGATTTTTGAGATGTCTAGGCTTACAGGGGATTGTTGAGATATCAAGGCCTACGAGGAGAATTGCAAGGCAAATAGGTCAGAAGCTACATATAGTTTATTCAACATGTTTTTTCCATTCTTTGTTGCCTCCCAAATGGGGGGGTGATGATTGCTAGTTAAGGACTACTCTAGGGAACTAGGGAACATTGGCTAAAAAGCTCTGCGATTAATGACCATCTGCTTGTTTGTAAAAAATGCTGTGACGGTGAACCGATTCAGCTCTTTAAAGTGCTGGATGGAAGCAAATTTGACCATAAGCTTAAGATTATCGAAGCTTCGTATATCAGAATGCACAAACCCAACCTGAATGTGCAGCTTGCTGGCAATGGGGTGGAGCGTGAGCTAAGAGTACTGTGAGCAGAGCCGTGCCTATTTATTATTTTTTTCTCTCTCTCACTTTGTTGTGTACTTGGCACTTTCTTAATTCTACCGGACTGTTTTGACCCGCCTCTGGACTGTACAGTGATTTTTGCTTAAATATATTGGTGGTGTGATCTTAGGTTGATTGAATTTGCCCTGACGACGTCTTGTGTTTGACGAAACGCGTTGGCTAGAATTAAACAAAGTTTACTTTTTATGTTTTTGTTGACGTTTATTTTCCTACTATTTGTTAGACGAGCTACACTTCCACAGTACATCCACATGTTTCCAACTAACGGCTAAACTTCACTTTAACTAATAAAAGTCAGAAAATAGACCTGTCTTCAAGGACTGTGATATTCCGGTGGTTATTGTGTGGTCAGCGTTGCTAACCGTGCCCAGCAGGAAAGGATCAACATAACTTAGGCTTGTCTCACCAATGGACTACAGAAGTATTGCTAAGGCTTTTAGTTGAGGACAGCTCTACCCATCATCCGGCAGCTTAAAGATAAATATTTGAAAAGCTGACTCACACAGCGGCTGCCTCCGCCATGGCTTTGCTGTGACTTCGCGTCGGATGAACCAGCGGGTCTGGTTGAGAGGGATGCGTTTGCGGCTGCGGTGGTGGCGGAGGTGGTGGCGGCGGCGGCAGCTGCTGCTGCTGCTGTTGTTGCTGCATCATAAGAATATTGAGCAATTCCTGCGGCAGAGCCCGGTTAGTCCTGGCATAGTGATGCGCTTCGCTGATTGCTACAACGGCGAGGAGAGAGTTGAACGAGGATTGGCAGGCTACGCATTTCCGGTACATTTTGTACGGTGCCGCATTCCGGTTGCTTGCACTTCGCGCACTTTTCCCCCCGCCCCCAGCCCGGGTTTCGGCGTTAGCGCCGTTGTTTTTTGCAAAATATAGCAAAGGAACGCCGTTGAATGTTCTTCCCTGTCCTTCCCCTCCCCTCTGTCCCTGTCTGTGTAATCTCTTCTGCAGCAAAGCGAACAGCAGTTCGTTTCGAGTCGAATCGAAATACGAACTAGAACAGCGATGAGTTGTGAAATTTTTTACAGCACACTGAAATGCCAAACTATATCCCGGCTTCAATACTATTCCTATCAACAACAAATAGGATTGAAATATGGTTTTTAAAACTATAGCTCGTGAGTAAAACTTTAGCAAACAGTCTGGAACAATTTAGCTATTGTGGAAGGGCCTGCATACCGTGAGTTTTTAACACACCTGTTTGCTCCATTTTCTCAATTTCACATTCATGACTGTTATAAAAGCCTTTTGTGTAAAAGAAAAATCATTGTGTGATGCAGAAAACACCTGTTTGATCAGGATCAGGTTTGTTTGATCAATGTAGATACATTTTTTTAATCGAGGGAGATACATTTGTGTAATCGAGGGGAGATACATTTGTGTGATCGAGGGAGATACATTTGTGTAATCGAGGAGATACATTTGTGTAATCGAGGGAGATACATTTGTGTAATCGAGGGAGATACATTTGCGTAATCGAGGGAGATTGCCTAGGGAGGGAACCTAGGAGGGAACCTAGGGAGATACATTTGTGTGATCAAGGGAACATCCTGTTTCTATAAGCTAGAAGTTCAGCTTATTAAATCAAAATTCAGCGAATCTCACCGTGGTGCACTTCGGGCGGACAAGTACAGACCAGCTGCTCCTGGTGATGCCTTTGGTGATGATGCAGCTGCTGCTGCTGCTGCTGGAACTGATGAAGCTGCTGTTGTTGCGGCTGTTGCGGCTGCTGCTGGCTGGTTCTGGTGCTGGCTCTGATGATTCTGGCGCTGCATCGCCTTCAAATTGAATCTGAAAATTTGTTGCGAACTTTTCCTAGCCGGCTCAATTCGAAGAGCGTCAATGCCTGCATCGCTTCAGTCATTGAGGTCTGGCAGTTCCGGAGGGTTGCCAGCCAGCCTTCTTAATGCTGTTCAAAGTCTTTCTAAGCTGCAAATGATTCTGATTGGGTCAGGGAGGGCTGGAGGGTTCAAACTGGCGGATGAACCGAGGGAAGGCAGGCGCAGGCAAAGCTGCGGCCGTCCACTTCTTCACTTTGGCGGATTTTTTCCGTGGGGATTTTTTCCGCTAGACCTCCATCCGCGCCAGCTCTTCAGAGAATCCCCCTCGGAGAAGGAGGGGGGTTGCTCGGGAGTATAAGGGACACTTCCCCTCTGCCCATGGTCACGCAGGGGATTTCGGCCAGAAGAGTGGAAACGTCCCAAACGCTATGCCCCTTTCTCTCTCTCTCTCTCTCCCTCTCTCTAGACGGGCGAGTCCCCGAGAACTTCATTGCTGGATGTCGATCTGTGAGCTCGGGTGCGAGGTCTCTGCATGGAGTCGCAGTGAGGGCCAGTGCGAAGTTTCTTAAGCGCAGCTAATTATAGTGGGACCGCAATGCGGCTCATTACTGCGCAGTAAGGGAGCGAGGGGTTGGGGCAGACAGACAAGTGCGCTGGGAGGACTCTCTCTCTCTTTTACCGGTATTAACTAAAGTGCTCGTGTTCAGACAGACGCACTAAGCATCCTACAAATAGCCTCGCGACTATAAGAGAGCAGCAACACACACGCGCTTCTGCTTTGCATTTGTCGATCAACAAGAAGAAATCCATCAACCATACAACTTGCGGTTACTCACTCAGCCCTAGCTAATCCACTTCCGGTTAATCACCCAGCCCTAACTGATCCACTTCCGGTTAATCACTCAGCCCTCACTAATCCACTTCCGGTTAATCACACAGCCCTCACTAATCCACTTCCGGTTATCACACACCCATAACTAATCCATCCCGGTTAATCACACAGTCCTAACAAATAAACTTTCGGTTAATTACTTGGTCCAAACAAATTACCTTCAGGAAATTACTTCGCTCTAATAAGATAACTTGGGATGCATTCTAAGAGATTTCCGAATTCTCTTTTCGAAAATGTTTTGACAATCCGGACTAACCAAGGAATCAGACATTTTCCCACCTGTCCGGTGCCGCAGCCGTGCCTGTCTATGGCGTTAATTTGGTCGACCTCGCTGTCGCTGAAGCAGCCGCTCGAGTCGCGAGAGATACCGCTGCCGCCGCCACCGCCGCTGAAGTTGGCGAATGCCGCAGCGCCCGAAGTGGCGGGCGATTCAATGACGGAGCCCTCGAGAGTTGAGCTGGACTGAGAGCCGCGGAGCTGCTGCTGCTGCTGACGCAGCGGTGCAGGTTGGCTGCCGCCCGGCTCGTGCAGCTTCAAAACCGAGTGCGCTCGAACTTCTCTGCATTGCTCGGCGGTTGGGTGGAGGGCCGCGAATCCACAACGTGTTCGTTAGGAAAGAGCAAACTGAACAATAAAGTGTCAATAATGGTATCATTTCCTATTTCCTCTATCTATGTACTTTTACATGCGGTGGCCCCCAATTGGGCCGTTTTATTTTGTGCTTGTTGTGTGTGCACTTAGCTGCAAATAGTTACACTATTGATAATTTAGGCCTCACTGTGCGCGCAGTTTATTGCTTCTAAATATAGCCTGGCTAGTAATCTTCCGACTATTTACGACCGTTTAAACTTTACTGTCCGCCTGTTGCTAATTTTAGCTTTGTAATTTCGTCTTCAATTATTTGTCCTACTAAGCAATCGGACACGGATAACCCAGAATGAGAGGCTCTCGGGTATGTAGGTCTTTAAACAAGCAAAGCGAGTTCTCAGAATGATCTATAAACATACATGTACACTCGACTTATATAAATACGCGATTATTGTCTTAACACGCTGCGTTAGTAGTTATGCACGTTTTTTATAATAAAACTCGTAGATACACGACCCTTATTGCCATAAAATTTTCGGTTACAGTCCATACTTCGAACCCGAGAAGCAGCCTACTACAACATCAGTTGTTAGGCTGCAGTGGCTCCTACAGAGAGCGGCATAATCGCCGTCCTAACGATTATCCGTCTCCGACACTCCATCGCCTCTTTTTGCTTTGCTAACTCGATTTTCCAAGACACACCCAGCCTCCGTGGACCACATGAAGCAGATATCGAGATCACCGAAACTCCCCCGAGAACCCGGTTGCTGGGGGTGTGGTGATGAGGCGAGTCAGTTGCCCCAGCCGACAAAAAACTCCTATGCGACTGGCTGATTGGGAAGAAGCAAGAGAGTCGGAGAGGCTGGACACGAGTTCAATGGGTGTTGATGCGCCTGTCCTATCATTCGTTCTCAAAGTCAGTTTCCAACGCGAAGAGCTTTATTGAAGCTGACTGGTCAAATTGGATACTGAGGTTGCTTAGCTTCTCAGCCGCCGTAGAGGGTGATTGGCAATAGTGGAGCACCGCCTCTCAAACTCCATTTCAAGAGAACCTGGATTCTGTTGGTCGGCAGCACATTCACATTTTTCGTTGATTTTCTAATGCGCATACGAAAGATGTTAGATTATTAGCAATCCATTCTAAACCTCATCCCTGATTGGCTGGATTAGCAATCCATTCTGAACTTTATCCCTGATTGGCTAGATTAGCAATCCACTCCATTCGTAATTCCCATGGTAATCATTGCTAAATTATGAACCAATCGTTATGCGCAGCCTCACCGCGCGTCCTCCAGCCTGCGGTAGGCGCTGCAGCCCCGGTCCAGCACGCGCACCTCAGCCCCGGGCAGCCGCTGCTCCCAGCCGGCGCCCAGCCGTCTGGGGAAGGCGCGCCCGAACAGCGCCCGGACCTCCGCCAGGCTGGCGGGCCTCTCCGGCAGGGCCAGCCGGCGGATCTCGTCTCGATAGACGAGGAAGACCACGCCTGCGTGAGTTGTAGGGCCTGTGCTTGTAGGTACACCTATCTTGATCGGATACTTACAGAGTTAATTGACTAGTGCATGAGTAACCCACCCAATATAATGGGGGATGAATCAGTTTTAGTGCCAGTGCTCAAAGCCATCCCATATGATGCAATTAATTGAGCTTGTTTGCGGCTTCAACTTCTCAAGAACAAAAAAACGTTTTATTTCATAATCTCCTAGTCAGTCAGGCAAGCTCGCAAGGATTTCTTCAGACATATCCAAGAAAAAAAGCCAAGAAGCGACGCCTCGCAAATCCTGGAATTATCCTCCAGCATCCTTGAGCCCAGAGCTTCTGAACCTCTCGTCCCATTCCCAAACAAAAAAGATGCTGGCTGATGAAGAAAGCTTCATCAGGAATAACAGAGTCCGTTATGCTCTCGATCTCAGCTGGCCGTTAGCCCTTAGGGGAAGTCCGGCCCGACGCGCGCACGCAGGAGGGAGGGGCGAGAAATGATGCCCGGATAGCGAGGATAATTTTTCCCCGGCAGCAGGCGCAGGGCGGGGCTTAGCCCTTAGTCTCCTCCCTTCGGTCCTTCATTCTCTCTCTGTTGTGTGCGCTGTTTACTCACCGATCTATAATTACTGAGCTGAGACTCTGAAATGCTTGACCCCACTGTAGAAGCAGCTGCCGTCCATCCATCTACCCATCTATTACCCATCTAGCTGCTACTGGCAAACTTTACAAGATTAGGATTTCTGCTAGATTTCTCAATCTAGTCCAAAGAGTATTGATATTGCGTGGGTGTTCCCGAAACGCTTACCATTTCAATTGACTCCTGTTTAGCACTCATGAGCCCTTGGTCTTTAGGCTACGCTGCATACCGAAAGAAAAAAATCTGTAAAATTTCAGTCAAAGCCCCCCTTCGATTCTAGCACTGCATGGGCGCAGAAGCACAAATTGCTTTAAAACGTCGAGAGACAGCATCTGTCGACGGTACAGTCAGCTTGAGGTGTGGGATCGAAGCATAGATGAAGGAATATCATGGGTTGCTCGTCTGTGTAATTTCTGTGGCCCGACCCAGCCCCCATGCATCTTGGGACAATCCCGCTTTAATTACATTAGCTGAGTGAACCTATAAATCATTTCCACGGAAGACTTTTCGTGATATTCCATGATATTCCTTCATCTATGGATCGAAGGCCCATATTTTAGACATAGAAAATTTTTTATTAAACTTAAGTTAGTTGTTAACAGGCAAATGAAATTCAATTCAAATGAGTTTGAGAATCGAGACTAATATTTATGGATGTTTGCTACAACTTACGAATGTAACAGTTTCCCTGTTATGGTCGAGGACTTTCGACCATAGAACCGGAATTCGGTTGGGTTTTAAAATTCCGCGCAGAACAGAACAGAACAGAACGGGCTGGGTGGGTTGGTAGTGCGAGAGCGAAGCTCCACTTCAGCACCATAGAGAAGTTTTCATTAAGAAAGCCGGAGAGATTTGTAGAAAAGACTTTAAGAAGTGGCTAATGAGATGGGAAGGGCACTCGGGAGCATAGATTAGAACATAATAAAATGGAGACCTTCAAATTTTTCGACGCTGATTAAGCCAGCATCGTGGTGAGACTGTCATCATTACTGGAGAGTGATTTTTCGCTGGCTTGTTGCTATGACTCAAATATTGGTTTTTGCTAGCTATCTCAGCCAAGGAGCAAGCAAACTCATCCATCCCATAGATTTCAATACGACGAAGGAGGTGGTTTGAACCATAGACTATCACGTTTTTTCAACCAAACTCATCCAACGGGCGAGCAATTTCAGCCATAGCTTGTTTATTAAGCGAAAAATTTAATTGGTTCGTATATAAGAGACTTTATGATAGAGCAGCACATCAGAACACAGGAAATTGACTAACGGAACAAACGAATGACTCACTAAATAAGCACTGGTTGCATCTGATGCACGGTGTCAATTTACGTAAGTCCGGATTATATGTCTGGACGTCTTCAGCTTTATCCCGAGAATGCGTGAAGCAGTGCTCAAATTTTGTCCGTCATTCCATGCGTTGATTAGCTTCTCTCTGTCGGAGTTGGATGTTTGTCGCAACTGAGCCATCGGAGGAGGAGGAAAGAAAGAAGGGAAGAGGAAATGAATGGGCAGACAAGCTATGGCTGAGATTGCTCGCCCGTTGGATGAGTTTGGTTGAAAAAACGTGATAGTCTATGGTTCAAACCACCTCCTTCGACGTATCGAAATCTATGGGATGGATGAGTTTGCTTGCTCCTTGGCTGAGATAGCTCGCAAAAACCAATACTATGACTATGACTAGTATAAGACTAGTAAAAGCCAAGATGTACGAAAAATTTGAGTTTTTCTGGAGGTTAATTTTTGTTGCATCAAAATACACCGCACGAACTTACTATTCCATGCTTCAAAGTGCTTAGATTTCGGGACCATTAAATTATGGTCCTCATACAGAGACTCTTAAAACACGACTTTACTTTCCTTTGAAATTAAAGCACTTGGAACCATAGCCTAAAGCGTCGCGGAAATTAATCAATCATCATTCACCCGTTCTCACCCGCTGACACCTGCTGCCTGCGATGCCCGCTCGAGCTCCCGGGACCAGCTGGCGCGGTCGAGGCGGGGCCGCCGCTCAGGGAGCCGCCACTGTTGACCCGCTGGAGGCTCAGTGTCTGACGCAGACTGCCGCCAAGGCGTTGAAGCTGAAGCAGTGGGGGTTCGGTTTGCATCAGGTCAGGGATCGCCTCAGGTCTAGGATTCCTTCAGGTCTATGATCGCTTCAGGTCACCGCTTCAGGTGAGGGATGGTTTTTATTTGTAAAGAGCTTACAAACAAATATTGCACTCATTTACCCTAAATGACTACTTTCAGTAAGCGTATTTCGATTCCGATAAATGTTTTCAATGTAACTTCTAGCATGCAGGGCTTGAACGGCTTTGTATAACTAATATGATTCTCTGATTTAGACAAAATAATATAGAGGCTGCTTAACATACACGCGTTCATGCATACATATATAGAGTCATTAAAAAGTTAACAGATTACTGGTAGACATGGCAGGCAACCGGCAGATCAGATGCCAGAATTGCCGATCCTGCTCAGTTCCCAATGCAGGCTCTCAACTCAATGCGGTACAGTTTCCGGGTCTCAGACAGGTCACAATTGATATGAAATCAGGTATCGGATGAGAACTGAGGGGAGAAGCGGGACAGGAAGATGGAGTGGTTATTTATATTGCTGGTGCCGGGATGCCTGCCACCTCCGCGCAGTGAAGGCTTTTCAGAGTGGCGTACACAACCGGGGTGCTATTTGTTTTTCTGGAGTTGACATGGTCGCTCAACCAGATAATATGGTTCGCACAGATCCCATTTTTATTGTTTGGTGTAGCTACAAATATTGGGTGCTACAACTAAGAAAAAGAGTGAAAGCTAGGCTTGCCTGCATTGGGACTAGCCAATGACAGGACTGGAATGGGGCAGGAGCGGTTTTACCGGTGCCTGAGTGCCTGAGTGACGGGCTTCGACCATAGACAATTTATGAGAGTTAGCTGAATGCTACGAGTATGCTGAAACAGAGGGATACAACATACGAGCGTAACTTTACTTCCCTCTTGCCAGTTACCAGCTTTGCTTTTGCATCAAATTTAACTCATCCGGAGATATTGGTATTTGAGTTTTCGCTTTTGAAAATTAATACACGGTTTGCGAGTGTTGCATTTTTCTTTCTGAAGGTGTCTTTGGCCTATGGATTTATTATCCGTGCTTATAATTAAATATCAATACCAGCCGTACAGACGAACTTCATCGATGCTCATATCAGGGTTTGATTTTTAAATCTAGAAATCGTAATCCAGACTTGATGGAAGAGCAGCTAGCAGCTAGGAATGGCCTCGAAGCAGACTCTCCGAACATTCAAAGAGCAACTTTTCTCATTTTATCAGGTCCATGGTGCCATCCTAAATCACTAAGTGATAGCGCAAGCGTTAAAGCGAATATAATGTCGACTTCTTTGTGCTGTGCAACCTAAACCGCTAGAGACTGTTTAAACATTACTGTGTATGCGACTATAAGGTCAAATGGACCGCAATGAATTGAATACACTTGCACGGAGAAGCTCTCGAGATTTACCTGCTTGATTGACAGCTGTCGTCAAGCAAACAAAAGCTGCATCATTTTTGTGGGAAAGCAAGACAGTCTGCTCCGCTCTGACATGTGAAAGCAGAAAAGTCAAACAACGTCACTCTTTCGACCGGAAACACGTGCCAATCCGATGCGCATAAATTCAGAACTCCCAACTGCTCAAGAAGTCAACTTCAAACTCGACTCAATCTACACACAGCTCGAAGACTCGACTCGACTCGACTCAAGCAATCATGAAGTGGCAACTCGCTCTCGGACTTCTGCTGTGCGCAGCCCTGGCCGTCGCCATGCCCAGCCAGGAGGAGAAGGCCATGGCCGAACGTGTGCTGGAGGAGACTCTGTCCAACCTGGACGAGTCCAGCGTGTCGGAGGAGCAGATTCCGAAGCTGAAGAAGAAGATCTTCCGTGTTCATGTTAGGTTCGGTTAGATAAGCACTCAGATACGCCTGAGATTGACAAGGCTTCATCGAAGATTATCTGGCCCTGACAACTGACCTGACTCTGAACTTTTACTCGTTTGCGAATAATCCTTAAGCGTTGACAGTAAAATTAGTGATTACAGTTGAACCAAATATACAAACGAAACACCAACAATACTCTGTTTAAGCAACCCATGTAACTAAAAGCTCCTCCTTCTTAATTATTGTTTTTTATTTCTGAAAGTCGTGATTCGGTTTGGCCATAGTAGAGGAGTCATTAATTTATCATATTGCTTTTCTTTCCTTTAAAGGTCCAATGTTTTGACTCCTTATTTTGACTTCTTATCCCTGAGATAGGAAAATGAAACACAAAGCCAAATGAAGCAGTCGTTTTTATACGAGATCACCTACTTAAGAATAGTAAGATAAGATTTTGAACCGAATCATTTTATAGTGTGTGACTGTGCACCGATAAAATTGAATAGAACTTCAAACTTCAACGTGTGTGTTCACCAGTAAGGTTTTGGATTTGTGGTTTAGCTGTCTAAAAGTAAGGACTCAGAAGCTGGTCCTGACCTATCACGAAATTGAGTCTTAATTTTACTCGTAAACACCCAATTTTACTCGGAGGCTCAATCTTGTACCTACTTTGTAGCAATCTACAGGCAGTTTACTGAATTTCACATATAAGTCCGTAAATTTAATGGTCTTTGCTGTTTCCCTCACCGCATTGATAAGTTATTTAAGCGGAAATTTACAATGAGAAGGACTGTAATCTAACCTATTCATGTCGCAGATATTTTCAAAGATTTTTTGGGATGAATATGCCTTTTTCTAATTTCAATTTTTTTTTCAGAGAATGTGTCCCCGAAGATACCGCTAGGCATGTGTCTTTGGGTATGGGTCATTGGAAGTATGGTTGATGAAAAGGGGGGCTGTAGCCCAGCGGTAGCGCAGCTGCTCTGGTGTGCCAGCGACCCAGGCTCGATTCCAAGTGCAGTCACATTAATTTGGGGCTGAATTGGAATCTCGGCTTGGCTCTGCTCGTGCAATTAACGGCCTTGAGAGCCAACCCCCCAAGGCGCAGTGAAGTGTACATGCCTAACGATAATATAAAGTTAGGGCCGCTGTTCACTCCTGTGTGAGTGTGTGCCTGCGTACGTATCCGCGCGCTTGTGTGCCTGCTCAGGGGAGTCGGCGGAATGGGCAGCAATGCCTCTCGCCGGTTGTGTGCCTATGTCGCTTAAAGTGCGCCAGGGTGCACACAACCCCCCTGCCTCTAATAAAAAAAATGGTTGATGAAAATGTCCATGAGAATGTGTATAATATGAGTTTTATTTGTCTCCCTACTAATATCTTACTCGTATTCGCTCGATCGCTCGATTCGCTCGAAACCTGTCTTTAGCTGAAGTTGGTTTTTGTCGTTATCCTGAAAAGTTTTTCAATTTTAAATCTGTTATGCGACCAAAGCAGTCGTCCATATACGAGCTATTATTTAATGATATGCAACTAGTTACTGAAAAGTCAAGCAATTAAATTAGTACAATAATTAAACTCTACCCTCAGTCGTTAAAATTCGCTTAGGGAACACACTGTAGGACTGCCGGTATTTGCTAGCTCATTTGGTGCGTGAACCTCGTCTGGGGGCACATCGCGTCACTTGAATTTTACTTGACGCGATTTCCCAGTATTGTACTTGAACAAGTGGGAGAAAATTCCATACTCGAATCCCCCATCGTCACAGAATGGAGCTGCCAAAGCACACAGAGGCCTGAAATAATTGCACGCGATAACTACTTGAAATATCTTCACTCGGGTATCTGCATTAGGCTTTGAAAAGGACATCGCTGTCTATTGGATACCGAACTTTTGAGAACTTCTTGCCAGTCTTAGTCAATAGCCTTCCAGTGCACCAATGTTATTTGGTTGAACTTGTACTGACACAGCATTAGAGCAGTACTTGACTTGTTTGATTGTCAAGATGTCATCAAACAAAAAGTACTGCAGACTCGCAGACAGCAAGCCAGTCACTGCTCCGCTCTTCTCACGTGAAAGCCTTCAACTCAAACAGCGCCGCTCCTCGGACCGGAAAACGTGCCAATCTGATACGCATAAATTCGCAGCCAGTGTTTTCATCAAAATCGTGGTGTCTGCAGTCACAGATAGTAAATTTTAGTGTTGAAGATGTCGAAATTATATTTGAACTGCTCGTGAACATGATTGCAACAATATTTTTTCATTAGACACTTTTTAGAGAGACAATTAAAAAACTATCCAATAAAATCGCGGCCCATGATCCAGCCGGCGTCCATGTCATCAAGAAGATATCGCGGCAAAATATTTTTGCTGAAAAACATTAATCACGCGCTCGTAGCTGCTGACCGCTTAAGACAACTTCAGAATCAGAATCGACCAGAGAGCGACCAAAATGAATCAGACAACTGGTTGGATTATTGCGAGCTAGTCTTCGCGGAAAAGCCAAGCTTGAACCGAGCCCATTCGAGGCCTGATAGAAATACAAATGCTCGCACTCTGTTCCGAGAGGGTACTGAGGTAGCAGCTCTGCAGATGTACTCACTCGAGATTTATCTGGCTTCTGCGCCATTCAATGTGTCCCTCAATTCTTGTTCTCAAGCCCTGGAATCATTGTACTGCACAAGTGCGGAAAAGGCTGAGCGGTAAGTACATGTATGATCTCTACCAAATCAGCTAGAAAAAATTATATGGCACCCTCAGCAGCTTTGGCACCTTTTCCTTGAGGGTCATGTTAACGAGGTTTACAGTGGCCGAATCGTGGACTAGGGAACAGATTGCCATTGCACTGCCTCAAGTTCCAGTACTAGCAGCAATGCATTAAACTGATGGGCACCTAGGCTCTCTCAGACAATGCTACACATCACTTGAGGGAAGGCTGCTTTGGAGGTATTTTAATGTTCTGAAACAATCATAAATAGCTATTTGATGAGCCCTCCTGGTTGCTAGAATAACTCGAGATGAAAGACAAACTATATGCTGCGCTATTGAAACGATGAAAAACGAAAAGGGGCTCTTGAGCGAGATGCTCTGGGTCGATATATTTAATGAGCTGAGTGAAAGCGTACAATACACGTGAGCGTAATGTGGGGTGGGGCGATCAGTGAAGAATGAAAGTGGTGCGATCAATAATTAGGGACTGTACGTATGAGCAAAATAAATATGTTAGCCTAATTGAACGTACATGTAGCTATTGCAAACGAAAAGTTTAAGAAATACCACGAGACAGTGGCAGCTCCAGAACATACCCCCCACCTTGACATGTCTATGGCAAAAACAAAATAATGATGCAAAAATGTAATTTTGAAAATGAGTGGCAGTGGAAGCAAAACCTATGAGATAAAGATGCAGAAAAGTTATAACGCAGAACTTACGCAATTCGTACTTGTACAAAACTTGACTAAACAAAATTGTCTTGGTGGGCTCTGTTACAGTAACGAAAAATGTAGAAAAAAAAGAAACGCGCTTGAGTTCGAAAACATAAACTGCAGTTGTAGCATTTCACGAAAAAAGATTTTAAGACGATCAACCCATTACCAGAGAGTGATGTGATTACAAGACAAAGGACAACGTGAAATCGCGATGCAACATGGTTAAATTTGGATTACGATATAAATAATAATCGATTCAAAAAATTAACAACCTAAATTACGAAGGCAAACACCAAACTCAAAATTTAAACATGACTGAAATAAACGTATTTGACAAACAAACAAAATAAAACTAAGTAATCATTCGCATACCGAAAAAAACACTGTCTAGAAAGCGACAAAAATGATAATGACAAAATGACGAAAACGAAAATACGAATCGACACAGGGATTAACAGTTACAGTCCATCGATCAGTGAGTCATAGTCAGCCTTCAATCAGTAATCAATGGGCACAGTCTGTTGATTGGCCGCGTCAGAACCTTGTCCGCCAGCTGCACTTTTACTACTCGAACATGGCCGTCTCGACCCGGGTACACCTCCAGGACTCGAGCCAGTGGCCAATGACCCCGAGGGCTGTCCGGACAGACATACAGCACGACGTCCCCAGGCTTGAGGTCGGGCTGCTCTCGCCGCCATTTGGTTCTCGCACCGAGGCCGGGCAGCCACTCTCGAAGCCATCGCCGCCAAAACGACTGCACCAGCCGCTGCACGTAGCGCCACCGCTTGGTTGGGTTGAACACCTCGTCAGCCGAGATCTCCGGTGCCAGCTGTCCGCCAACGTGCCCGTACAGGAAGTGCGCTGGCGTCAGGACCGGATCGTCACCAGGATGGGACGACTGGTAGGTCAAAGGCCGTGAGTTCAGCAGCAACTCTGCTCCGGTAAATGCTGTTACAAGCTGCTCATCGCTGACTTCTGCCGATCTCAGGATCGCGTTTATCGCTCTCTTTGCTGATTTTATCATTGACTCATGCACGCCGCCGAAGTGCGGAGCCGCGGGCGGATTAAAGTGCCACTTGATCGGTACGTGAGATGTGCGTGACTGCAATGCGTTCTTGTCCATCGACTTGCACAGCTCCTTTAGTTCTCTATCCGCACCAACAAAATTAGTTCCATTGTCTGAGAAGATTTCCAGAACTTGACCTCGGCGATTGATCATGCGAAACAACGCGTTTAGGAAGCTGCTTGCATCAAGGCCGTACGCCATTTCTAAATGAACTGCACGCGTTGCCATACAAGTGAAGAGCGCAAAGTACCGCTTCTGACGCACACGTCCCCGACCCTGTTTCGTCAGGAATGGACCTCCGAAATCTATTGATACTTTCGTAAATGCTCTCAACGGTTCTAGCCGACTGGGAGGCAGTGGTGCCATCAACTGCGAAGCTGGCTGTGCCTTTCTTCTCCTGCACTCAGCACACTTGACTTCCCAAGCTCGGATGGCCTCTCGGGCAGCTGGGATCCAAAATCGAGCAGTCACTGCAGCAAGTACTTGATTGGTGCCCGCGTGATACGCTTTTTCGTGATGGTGCTTGATTATCAATTCTGTCACGTGATGGCACTTTGGCAAGATGATTGGTGATCTGATACTAACCGGCAATGCTTCGGCCAACTGTAGACGACTCTCTGAGCGAAGAACGTCGCTAGGATCGAGTCTGGGATGCATTCTAGCCAGCTTGCTGCTCTCAGAAACGCTATTGTTCTTCCTCAAGGCGGAAAGCTCCGTGCTGAATGCATCTTGCTGCACATCCTTGATGATTCTTAACTCCGCGTCTTCTAGCTCCGACGCCTGCAGCTCTCCTCGAGTTCGGTACTGTGGTTCGAAGCGACAATTGTTGGAAAATCTGCTAATCCAGGCATTTACCCTCAGGAATTTCATCCAGCTGGAGAACTTGCTCGGATCAAGCCGCTCTACTTGATGCTTTCTTTGCTCGCTGGTGACCATTGTTGCAGACATGACCGTTTCGGACGGGACTGAATCTTTCGCCGAACCTTTCGTCTCCAGGTCTGCTGGTCGCTCCAACCTGGTACTTGGCCACTTGTAATCGTCATGATGTAAAAACTCTGGACCGTTTTTCCATTTCTGATCCTCGGCCAGCTGAGTTATCGTTGCGCCTCTTGACAGCAGATCGGCAGGATTGCACGCCGTTGGCACGTGTCTCCACTGGTTCGGATCAGTTGCCTGCTGGATTTCTCCGATGCGATTCGCAACGAACGGTTTAAAGAAGCGTCCTCTTCCACGAATCCAAAACAGAACGTTCATGCTGTCCGACCAGAATACCGCATCTTTGATGTTCATCTCTAGTGCCTTGGCAATCTTGACCGCTAGATTCAGCCCAATGACCGCTGCCATCAGCTCCAGCCTCGGAATGCTCATAGTTGCTATGGGTGCAACTCGAGACTTGGCAGCGATGAGCCGAACGGATATCGAGGCGTCGGTGTACTTGCATCGTAGATAACACACTGCTCCGTAGGCCTTCTCCGAAGCATCGACAAAGCAGTGAAGCTGAGACTGCGTAGGTACGCAAGAGAACTGCAGACAGCGATAAACTCGAAAGCAGTTCAGCTTCGTCAGGTCAGCACACCATGCTTGAATCCTCCTTTGCAGAGCCTCGTCCGGCGCTTCATCCCAATCAAGGCCGCTGCACCAGAGCTCCTGCAGTAGTATCTTTGCCTGCGCGGTGAAAGGTGCTATCAATCCGAGAGGATCGTACATTGAAGCCAATCTCTTTAGCAGAATCCTCTTTGACTTGACTGGTCTCAGCTCGCTATCAGCAACAAAGGTGAATTCATCGTCCTCACTTTTCCAGACTACTCCAAGCGTCTTCGAAACTGGCAACGGCTGACCATCCAGGCTCACCTCCGCGACTCTATCCTCTGGTGCTACACACGCAAGCAATGCTCTCGAGTTTGAAATCCACTTCCTAGCGTGCATACCAGCTCGCTCCCACAATTGGCTCAGCTCCTGATACAACTGAATAGCCTCTGAATCAGTCTTCTTCGAATCCAGGCAGTCATCCATGTAAGTTGACTGGAGCACTGTTTCTGCGGCCGATGGAAACTCCTGCTTCAGCTTCTTTGCGTGCTCCTGAGTCACGAATTGCGCCAGAAATGGTGAGCTCGTTGCTCCAAAAACCACTCGGTTGAACTCGAATGTCTGTGGTACCTTTGTCGGATCCATGTCCCGCCACAGAAAGCTGTGCGCTGCCCGATCTTCTGGTGCGATCGCGATTTGCAAGTACATTTCAGAAATGTCGCAAGCAACCGCCACTGGATGCCTCCTGAAGCGCAGGAGCACATCAACCAGATCTTTCTGAAGCTTCGGTCCTGCCAGCATCAGGCTATTCAACGACTCCTCACCGCCAGCTGAAGCATCAAAGACGATGCGCACTTTGGTAGTTGCCTTATCCATTCGAACCACTGGGAAATGAGGAAGGTGATACCTGTTCGCTGGTTGTTGCTCATGCTCCAGTACTCTTCTGATGTAGCCAACATTTTCGTAGCGACTGATG
The DNA here is from genome assembly GCA_002269645.1 of Macrostomum lignano. Classification (NCBI taxonomy): domain Eukaryota; kingdom Metazoa; phylum Platyhelminthes; family Macrostomidae; genus Macrostomum; species Macrostomum lignano. The sequence goes on from NIVC01000618.1 coordinate 497,528, forward strand.
ACGTCCTGATACTGCTTTGCTAGATCCGGATCTTTGCGGAGCCTCTTCTCGGTATTTGCAAGCCGCCTGATAGCCATTTCAAAGTTGCTATCATTAAACGTGACATCCGGTTTCCACGGAATGCCAACTTGGTATCGCCCATCGAAGAACTTTAGCGATGATCGAGTTCTTTCCAAAGCGAGCTGCTCTGCATTAGTAAATGAAGATGGTTCGATGCTTCTCACCTCTTCTACTTCCCAAAACTGGCGTAACAGTGGCGCTAGATTCTCAGACCCGCCTCGGCTGAAGAACGTGTTTGCAAACAACGCGTGCTCCGAAGCTCCATCAACTCTACCGATACAAGTCCAACCTAAAGGTGTCAGCCGCGCTTGCGGATCTCCGGGGTCGCCGGTCACTTCCAACTGTGATGCATGCAAGTCTGGGTGATCGACTCCGATCAGCAAGTCAACCTCCGCTGGCGTTTGCATTCTTGGAAACGGAATGTTTGCTAAGTGCGACCATTTCGACGCCAATTCTTGCCAATCTACTACTTCCATGTTCCCTGTCACTCTATCTACCGTCAGCGCAGTAATCTCCTTGCTTATTTGGCCGTCAGTACTCTCCAAGGTGCATGACACTGGTGCTGTTATGAAGGTTTCCACCTGTCCGTTCAACACGTTTACCTGCATTGATTCCTGTTTTCCGTGCAGGCCAAGCTTGGATGCTATCGCCGTATTCAAATAGGTCTTTGTGCTGGCGTCATCAAGTAAGGCATTGACCTTCACCGCTCGCCTATTCGCCTTAAGAATGACCGGAACCGTTCGAAGTGAAACCGCACTGGCTTCTCTAGCGACCATTGTCACGGTTGCAGCTTTCGGCTTCGACTGCATTTCTTGCTCAGCACCGACTTTGACTTCTGACTTCTCTTTCGATTCCGACCTTGCTGTCGAATGCAGCAGACGATGGTGGGATTTGGTGCATCCATCAACGCCGCACTTTCGACCTCGTCGGCAGTTCATACCGTTGTGACCATGGCCAAGACAGCGGAAACAGGCTTTGGCTTCCTGAGCAGCCTTCCATCTGTTCTCAGACGACAGTTTCCCGAATGCGGGACACTTCCATAGATCGTGCGCCTCCTTGCAGACTACACAGGAGTAGCTCCCCTTGCTTGAGCTCTTGCTTAGCTGTGCTACATGGAAGGCCTTCTGCTTGCTGTCCTTTCTTGGTTGCTCCTGACTCGATGCGGCCACCCCGTACACAATTTCTGCTGCCTCAGTCCGGAACTCTGCCTCACGCAAAACCCACTCTCGAAGGGTCCTAACGCCTTCTGCTTTCGCCTTCTCGAAGATCCATCGTCGAAATGCTGCGACCATCGGCTCTGGTAACTTTTTTTGCAATCTAGCATAAAGCAGTCCATCACTAAGTTCGGAGTTCTTACCAGCTTCTTCCAAATTAATTACAGCCACATCGAGGATGTTCGCGAATTTCTTCAGCTCCTCGGCACTATTCTGCTTCACGGGTGGAAAACTATCTAGCTCTTCCAAGTAGTGCGCCAACTGTCGTCGCTTGCCGCCGTACTCACGCTCCAATCTCTCCTTGGCCGCCTGATAGGCAGCAGCCGAATGACCCAAGTGCTCTATTACCTTCAGCGCTGATCCACGCAAATACTGACGCAACTGCAGCAGTTTGAACTCTGGTGTTGCTGGAGCCCTATCGATGCAAGCCATGAAGGCAGCCTTCCACGCTTCATACTGTTGCTTGTCGCCATAGAATGTTGGAATCTCCACTCTGCGCAACATCTTCCAGAGATCCTTCGACAGCTCTTGCTCCGAAGAGTTGCCGAGCCTGCATTCGTCTACTGATTCAGAAGAGCTTGTTCGATCCTCCGCTCTCATCTCGAAACCCGCATGCTGATTTGAAGAAGGCAGGTAGCCAAACTCACCTAGGTCTCTGTAGGGCCTCTGCTGTCTCTGTCCTCGCATGAAGTCCGGCTCTGCAACACTGAATCCGATTTGCCGATCTAGATTGACTGCACCCAGCGATTGGGCTGTCGCTGCCGCCGACTCTGCCGCCGGCTCTGCTGCCGACGCTGCCGCTGTCTCCTGAGGAACTTGTGCCGCTGCAGATGGTGACTGCTGAGTTGCTAGGAAACGCTGGACCTCTCGCATGCTGACGCGGTAGTCCTCCTCGACGGTTTCTATTTCATCGAGCAGCCGAGAGTGCTGTGCTGCGTCGCTGTTGTTTCGTTGCAACTCGTCGCTCAACTCATACAGCGCCTCGATTGTTCCCTCGAAGATCTCGGTTACGGCTTCGCATTGGTGCTGAATTTCGCTCTTGTCAGAACCGTCTTGTAATAGCCAGGCCAGTTTATTTCGATTCTTGGTCAGCGCAGACTTGAACTTGGTCTTTTGTCGCCTCAGAGCATTCAGCGAAGCAACATCGGGCTCTGGCGCTTGCTTCTGTTTTTCGTCGTCGCTCATACTGATCTAACAGACTATTGGACACGATGTACTGTGGCTTGAGTAACCACGCTCTGCTACCAAATGGTTGCTAGAATAACTCGAGATGAAAGACAAACTATATGCTGCGCTATTGAAACGATGAAAAACGAAAAGGGGCTCTTGAGCGAGATGCTCTGGGTCGATATATTTAATGAGCTGAGTGAAAGCGTACAATACACGTGAGCGTAATGTGGGGTGGGGCGATCAGTGAAGAATGAAAGTGGTGCGATCAATAATTAGGGACTGTACGTATGAGCAAAATAAATATGTTAGCCTAATTGAACGTACATGTAGCTATTGCAAACGAAAAGTTTAAGAAATACCACGAGACAGTGGCAGCTCCAGAACACCTCCTAATCGTAAGTTCAACTGTGTTAATTCAGGAAAGCATTCCTCAAGCATGGGCTCGAATCGCCATTCTATCTATACACTTTCCTGAGCCGAGGAATTACTCGTACCTCTGCTGCAAGCGGCTGTCAATTAACTTTACAGTGCAGCTGGCCAAGAGTAAAATAGAAAGCGGCAAGTCGAATACACTTGCATAGAAAGAGTTCCTGTGAGTTACCTGCTTGATTGACGGCTTTCATCAAACAAATATATTCTGCGAGATATGCGAGCTCTGCTCACGTGAAAGCCTATAACTCAAACATCATCGCAGCTGCCAGACCGGAAACACGTGCCAATCCGATGCGCATAAATACATACCTCTCAACTGCTCAAGAACTCAACTTCAAACTCGACTCAATCTACACACAGCTCGAAGACTCGACTCGACTCGACTCAAACAATCATGAAGTGGCAACTCGCTCTCGGACTTTTGCTGTGCGCAGCCCTGGCCGTCGCCGAGCCCTCACGAGAGGAGAAGGCTGAGGCCATGGCCGCTCTGGAGGCTCTGTCCAACGTTGACGAGTCCAGCATGTCGGAGGAGGCCGTGGACACCGCCAAGAAGTGGCTCAGAGTTAGGGCCAGGGTTAGGGTCGGATCCAGGAGGAGGTCTAGGTCCGGTTAGATGCGCCTTGCACTGCATCTGAGACCGACGTCATTTGGCTGGCATTGACAACTCAGCTGATTTGACTCTGAACTTTGTCTCGCGACCGCAAAGTTCTCAAATTTTGAAACCTACCCAGCTCCTATTCACTGATAAAGTTTACCAAATATAACGACAGTAAAAGCTGAAGTGCTACGCAAAAGTAACTGCATTGACTTTTCGATCTTTTTTAACTTTTCCAAGGCGCAACTAGTAATTATATGCACGGGAACTGCTGTTGGATACGAATTGTACCATGACCTTTGTGCCCGCTGGGCACTTATTCTTGCCTTTTAATCCCATAGACTACATTTAAGCCCGCTTGCAGGAGTCAAACTTACTTTAATGCAAATTAGCGGGCAGTTAATGTCATTAACTGCCCGCTAATTTTGTCCCACTTTGTCAAGGACACAAATGTCTATGGCACAATAATAGTAATACCCATGCTTTAGGGGCGTTAATGAGAAATCCTCGGGAGCCTAACGGCGCCCTCTGATTTTCCCATTAACGCCCTTAAAGCATGGGTACTAATGTACATGTACTATTAGCGGGCAGTTAATGATATATTCTTCTGCACTATTTTTGAGTGTTTTTTGAGTATTTTTTGAGTATTTGAGTATTTTTGAGTATTTTTGAGCTCGTGACTGCAATAGACAAAGTATTTTTCGTCTCGTTTTCGTTTTCGTTCTCCTCTGAAAGGTATGTTCCAGAATAGTACGAGCTCGCAGCAAAATATGCTTTCAGCCAATAGGAAGGAACGGGGGGGAAGGGATGTTAAAAGCGAAAATCGAGCGAGATAAAAATAACTGGCTCAGATTAGCACTCCATTCTATTCTTTCCTCTTTCCTCTTTCCTAGGCAAGCCTAGCGCAAACCGCAGCCGATACTCTTAGACAGCAAGCCAACTCTTCTCACGTGCAAGCCTTTAACTCCTCGGACCGGAAGACTTGCCATCCGATACGCATAATTTTTTGGGGTTTTAAGTGTCCAATTAGGGTTTTAACTACATATGTAGATGATTGCAAAAATATTACGTCTGTCATTAGCTATTTTCTAAATGTTTTCGAAAAAACTACTTCGAACGTTGGGGACAAATGGAAAGTGGATAATGGCTAATTATTGACAATCTACTTCAGTATTGTCAAATTTTGCATGTATATTTCATGTCCAATGATGCAGGCAAAATAAGCCTTCAGCCTTAGCCTTTAGCCTTCATTGGTGGCTCATCAAATGAGCGTAGACTCGCAGATGAAGACTGTGAGATGATGAGGGACGGAGAGGAAGAAATGCGACGCAGAGAGGTAGAGGCAGTGGTAGGGAGTTTGGTAATGAGTTTCTGAATCAGAAGTGATCTCACTCGATCAATGTATCGAGGAGGTGTCAAGGCTTAATGGGAAAGGGGTTTCGAAGGAGCCCTAGAGTAAATCGGGAGTTGTTGGTTGGACAAGAATCAAAGGGAGAGTAAGTGTTAACGTCAGCCATGATTTTGATTTCGAAGCTCAAAAGGGATACTGATATCTTAGTCAAGATAGCTAGCTGACTTTCAGGGCAAATTTTTATTTACTTTAAATGATTTTCGTAAGTAACTAACAATATTGAATGCAGGGACTACTCAAACAGTGTTTTAGCAGTCCCTGAGTGTATGTACGCTTTTCACGTTCTTTGTTGCCTCCTGAAAGGGGGCGAAGGTGGCTAGTCACAGGCTGCAATTTTAAGTAGAAATGAATTGCACTTGTTTTTGAGCTACAATAAAAACAGAAAAAACAGTCTTACAACGACTGGTTGGAGCGTTTTTCACTAAGAAGAGCTGACTAAAGAAGATTACCTTTGGAATTTGGAATAATGTCAGGAAAAGGCGGAATAAAATACAGAAAGAAACAACTTTTTAAGCACTGATAAATCATATTCGAATAAATCCAACCCTTAACTATTTGGAAGCCAAAGGCCTGCACTGCAGGCCATACCGAAACGGCCCAGAAACCCAGAGATTTAAAAATGTCTATAGCATCAAAAACCATCTCCCAATCACTAAAGCAAGTGCCCAGTATGGCCTGCTGTGCAGGCCATGACTGATTTAAAGACGTCCATTATGCATTTCCATTGTGTTTTCACTCAAATGGGAAATGTTAAAGGGGAAATAAAGCGTGGATGAATTAGCATGGATCTGGACAGAGACCAGGATTTCCGGGACATTGGCTGCAGCAAAATACTGTCTTCTTAGCTGGAACGTCAGGTTTCAAATTCGGAATCGTTTGCTTGGGCGAGTCTGGGCTTCCGTTGCTGGGAGTCGTCCGTGTATATGTGGTATCCTTCGCCCAGCACTTCGCGACTAAGCTCAGCAACAACTCTCGCTCTCTTCCTCGCCATTTTCTGCACTCTCCTGCTGGAACTCCCTGACTGCCAACCACATTCGCTCATTGGTCCATGTGACAAGACTGTGGTGAGAAACTCTTCAGTCAGGAAGATTGATAAAAAACTCAAAAACCGTCGAATCATTGCTTGATAAAGCGTCTTCCGAATCGGAATCGAGTCCCAGTCTACGCAAGGCGTCACTTTTAGCTGTCCTATTCGGCGGCGTAGAAGCCATTTGTGGGTAGGAAGGTTTGAACAGGAGCTAGCTGAAAAACTATGTGATATACTTTACTTCTGGGCTTCTAGGGTGTGCACTCGATTCAGCAAAAAAGACAAATTTGTCTATGGACTGCTCTGCAGGCGTTTGGGCTTTTAAGCCATCTTACAGAACCAAGCTTGGGCGCGAAGTGGTTTTAAGCACGTAGTACCGATGAATACCGTCTGGTAAAAGTCACTGATTTCACTAATGGGAAGTCAATAAATAATTGAATGTGGCATTAATCGAACCGATAGACGATGAAAAATAACAATTTTCTTTGCAAATGCTTTCCTTTCACGGTCGATAGCTAACAATATTTTGAATTAGTATAAGAAATCGATGAAGTCTGTTTTGTGCTCAGTGATTATTTAACTGATTGCGTTTGTCTTATTATTTGGTAAAACTGATCAGCGAACAAGCTTCGTATATTTCACCAATAGTGTTTAGGACTGTGCTGTCATAGTCAGAGTTCAGAGTCCGGTCAGCTTGTGAGTCGTCAGTGCCAGTTAGCCTTAAACTTCAGTGTGGCGACAGACATATCTAACCGATGCGGACCCTAACCCTGAAGATCTTCTTCTTCAGGTCCATGGCCTTCTCCTCCGACACGTTGGGCTCGTCCAGGTTGGACAGAGTCTCCTCCAGCACACGTTCGGCCATGGCCTTCTCCTCCTGGCTGGGCACGGCGACGGCCAGGGCTGCGCACAGCAAAAGTCCGAGAGCGAGTTGCCACTTCATGATTGCTTGAGTCGAGTTGAGTCGAGTCTTCGAGCTGTGTGTAGATTGAGTCGAGTTTGAAGTTGAATTCTTGAGCAGTTGGGAGTTACGAATTTATGCACATCGGATTGGCACGTGTTTCCGGTCGGAGGAGCGACGCTGTTTGACCTGTCTTCTTTTAACGGAGCAGAGTCTGGGTGACTGAGCAGTAATTGCTCTTTTGATGACAGTGAGCAATTAAACAATTAACGCGAGAATGAATTTCAAGTAGAAGTGTATTCGCCTAGTTTAAAGCTCATCAATTAAGTTTATTGACAGATTCTAATGGTTAAGGTTCGTTGGTATTTGTCCCCTTCATTTTTTCTCGGGGTATTTCCTAATATTTTTAAAGGCTACATAACCGAAATAGAAGAAATTTAAATTATCTAATTAACTATATTATCTTAGTAAAGGCAGCGGAGCTGTGTGAAATTTAAGCGACACAGGCAAGTGACAGAAATCTAATTGCAGAGACAGATTTATTATATATTTTCAGGAATGGCATTTCCGTGTGCTAAATTAGACTTGGACTTCTAGCGTTCTCGTAAGTAGTCAGTGAATCGAAAAAAAGAATGCCCTTGTCATGAAATAGGAAAACATTACAAATTCTGAGTCTAAACTCTTTATGAGGCTCATACTCATATACCTAAAACAAGGTGAACTAAAACGGTAAACGGCAGTAACAAGTGAAGGTGGCTAATCGATCATTATTGACTATCTACTTCAGTATTATCAATAGTTACATATATCTTGTCTAGCTGTTGTGTTCTAGTGACACAGAGAGTTTCGTTTGATTGTAGCTTTTTGAGCTCAGAGATACACATCTCGCTCACAATATATTTATAGAGATCAAACTCCTACTTGCACGTTGCACGTTGCACGTTGCAATCTCCTACTCATTCTAGTATGAGTACAGTATACACCCACGCATTCAATAAGGCCAATAGTTCATTGTCAGTAGTCAGTTCATTGCGCGAGCATTGTCAATCACAACATTCTTTCCCCTTCCGGAAGAGGATAACACGCCGGTTGCCGTCGAGCTCGAGTCGACCTTCGGAGCGCCGCCTCGGGTAGTGGCTCGCCAGGCGGTGGTGGCGGCACCGTCGCCGCCCTGGCCACCGGCTCAGGCAGCAGGAGCGCCTCGAACAGCTCGTCCGCTCGGTCTTTGCTTCGCCTTCGCTTGTTGGTGTAGTCGGCATTCTTAGCTCGCCTCTGTGCGATGCTGTCGCGCAGGTCGTCGTCGCTCGGCAGTTGCTCTTGAGTCGGCCTGAGTAGTTTGCCTGAGGAGCCGCCGCGACCTCGCGGAAGATGTCGATTTCGATCTTGTCCCATGGACCTGCTGGCCACTCGTCTGTTGAGGCTTGCCAGACTCCTCCCCCAGAGTGCAGGCCGTGCAGTTCTCGACGTAGTCCTCCACCTGCCGGTCAATTCCAGGAAACCAGACCGTGTCGCGGCACCGCTGCATAGACCGAAAGACCCGGATGCCCTTCGTGGGCCTCCTCGATGACTTGAAGTCGCAGGCTCGTCGGGATGATCGCGCGTTCACACGACCGAGGCACTGACCGTACTTCCAGCAGAACAGCTCGTCCCGGACGTTGAAGTACGGCTTCAGAGAGCTGTCCACCTTCGTCGGCCAGCCACCCGAGATGTACGCAGAACCGGCTGCAGCACTTCGTCCTCCTTGGTCGCCGTTGCCAGTGCGTCTGCCGTCAGCGTTGTCTTCGAGTTGACGACTGCGTAGACGTAACCTCCTCATCAGTCTCCTCGGCTGGAACACGCTCCTTCGTGGCCCATCTGGACAGCATGTCCGCGCACACTTGTTGTCAGCGCCAGGGATGTGCTCAAACCGGACGTCGTAGCCGCGAAGTCTCGACCCATCGATGATGTGCCCCATGCCTTTCGAGTCGAGCAGAGTTGTCAGGGCCTTGTGGTCGGTGCGCAGCGTTACTCGTCTGCCGTATAGATAGTAGTGCCAGCGTTCGATGCTTCATACACAGGCCAGGGCTTGTCGCTCTCCGGCTGAGTATCGCTTTTCCGCTGGGCTGAGTGCTCTCGATGCGAACGCGATTGGCACCTTTTTCCGTTTTGTACTTGGCTGAGTACCACCCCAGTCCGTCTAGACTTGCATCGCAGGTGACGTACGTCTCAGCTTGGCAGTCAAAATGAACTAACACTGGGCTGCTGGTTACGGCTGACTTGAGTGTACGGAAGGCTGTACGTTCTCGCTCACCCCAGTGCCAGTCCGCGTCCTTTTTGAGCAGTTGTCTCAGAGCTCGGCGATCGCTGAGTAATGCGGTATGAACTTGTGCAAAAAGTTCACTGCGCCGAGGAACGATTAAATTTGCGCGACCGTTTTTGGCTCAGGAATTCTTAGAATTGCGTCGATGTTGGACTTGGTCGGTTTGAGGCCGTCTGCAGAGATGACCAATCCGAAGAAATCCACGCTCGCCTGCCGGAATTTGCACTTCTCTCGATTGAGTGTAAAGCCTTCGCGGTGAATTCGCCCTAAGACTTCTCGGAGGTTCTTGTCGTGCTCAGTCTCGTGCTTGCCGTGCACCAGGATGTCGTCCACGATGTTGATGGCGCCTGGAGCTCCTCGAAGCACCGTCTGCAGGGCTCGCTGGAAGGCAGCTCCGGAGCTGGATAGCCCGAATGTCACCACAGTGAACTGGTACAGGCCGGCATCGGTGATGAAGCACGTTAGTCCTCGAGAGTCTGGATGCAGTGGAATCTGCTGGTAGCCTTGACGTAGGTCCAGCTTGCTGAAGCACTTCGAGCCGTTGATGCTGGCCGATAGGTCCTCGATTGACGGTACCGGATAGCTGTCCGCGATCACCGCCCGTTGACCTGCCGCAGATCCACGCAGAGACGAACCTTGTTGGACTCCTTCTTGCGCGTCACGACTACGTTGCTGACCCACTCGGACGCGTCGACTTTCTCAATGATGCCCTGTTGCTCCATCCGGCTGATCTCTGACGTCACTTCGTCCTTCAGGCCGATCGGCAGCTTCCGCATTGGCTCAGACACTGGCTTGACCGAGGCGTCGATCTTTGTCCGGTTAATGAAGCTCTTGGACCGGCCCAGACCGTCGAAGATTCCGGAGAAGTCGCGCTCGATCGTAGTCTCGCTGATGCTCATCACTCTTTTCGCCTTGGAAGATTCTGAATCCGAGGGCCTAAAACAGGTCGCGGCCCAGGATCTTCGCTCTTTTGTCGGCGACATAGAATGTGGCTTCTGTCCAGATGTCGTTAAACGTCACTGGAAGCTCGACCTTGCCGATGGTTTTGATCGCAAATCCGCCGTATGCCTCCAGTCTTGTGCTCGTCGGGAGCAGCGGGTGCCTAGCGAAGGATTTCTTGAACGTCTCCGTGTTGAGCAATGAGACGGCAGCACCGCAGTCGATTTGTAGTCGGATCATTTGTAGTCGCAGAATAAGTTGTCGATGCTCCTGTTGTTCACTGCCAAGACCGCAAGGCTAGACTTTGATTGTAGCTTTTTGAGCTCAGCGATACACATCTCGCTCACAATATATTTATAGAGATCAAACTCCTACTTGCACGTTGCACGTTGCACGTTGCAATCTCCTACTCATTCTAGTATGAGTACAGTATACGCCCACGCATTCAATAAGGCCAATAGTTCATTGTCAGTAGTCAGTTCATTGCGCGAGCATTGTCAATCACAACACTAGCAATGCAGGGAAAATAAGTCGGGATCATGAAAACGGGAGCATTGTGTGAGAGCGTCAGATTAAGAAAATGAGCGGCGCTAGGGGAGAAGGAGAGGGAAGAGGTTGAGTGCGAAGCAGGGAGGTAGAGACAGTGTAGGGAGAAAGAGTTACGGCATAGAAAGAAGAAATGGTTCGAAATTCAGTAGCTACAGTAGTAGTTTCACAGCTAAATGAAAGTTGATGAGTGTATTAGCTCTGCTTCCGTCTGTCTCCATCTGAGTTTCTACGCATATCTGATAAGCCCTAACGCAGGCTAGCGTCACAAGTCGAAAGACAAGTCAAGGCGTATTTGAGCCTGATATAAAATTTACCCAAGCAACAGGCTTGCTTGCTTTGAGAGTTTTAACCGTTTCGTTTGACCTGAAGCTACCAGTCTAAGCGTGCAATTTGGACTCCGAGGAGGTGCTACTTTTCTCCAACAAGGCCGTCGGCTGTTTTGAAGCTGCCGATTTGACTAAAAACATCACTGTTACAGTCAATTAGTCCGCATGCGGGGTGTCAACCCTGACTTTTAGGCGGCCGACAGACAAAGACTACTGGCAGCACTACTCGATGCAAATAGTGCTCGTGCTCAGCGACTCAGCACTCACGAGTGCGACCTCGGCACCAGCGCCTCCCTCCCACAAAATCTGATTCTATCTTGGCAAGTGAAGAATCGATCTGGACATCAAGATCTATTTAAACAAAGCAGTTTCAATGATGAATTTTTAGTTATTAAATTCGTATCCTTGACTGAATGGAAGTTAGGCCGGATGATCTATTACAAGCAGCCAATCATTAGCTACGAGTTATATGCATTTAGGTACCAGTCCTCCACACAGCGACTTTCGAATTGCAAATTGAAACTAAAATAGCTCAACGATACGACTTTTAACTTTTAGTTTGCTGAGTGCTTGAACGGTTGTGATTGTTGTTATATTTGGTAGAACTAATCAGTAAACAAGTGCTTTTAAAATTTCACTCTGAATACCGGTCACAAGTCAGGGTTCAGAGTCAAGCCAGTCATATACGGTGAAGGGACTTCAATCTCAGGTGTATCTGAGAGCTCATCTAACCAATCCTGACACGAAGACGGACGAACTTCTTCTTCAGCTTCGGAAACTGCTCCCGACACGCTGACTCGTCCAGGTTGGACAGAGTCTCCTCCACACATCGTCGGCCATGGCCTTCTCCTCCTGGCTGGCACGGCGACGGCCAGGGCTCGCACAGCAAAAGTCCGAGAGCGAGTTGTTCTTTTGACTATTCGAGCTAGATTGAGTCGAGTTTGAGTTGACTTCTTTGAGGCAGTTGGAGTTTCCGAATTTATGCGCATCGGATTGGCACGTTCTGGTCGGGGAGCGACGCTTGTTTGACCTGTTTCTTCACGTGAGAATAGCGGAACAGAGACTGTCTTGCTTTCCTACAAGAAATGATGCAGCTTTTGTTTGCTTGACGACAGCTGTCAGTCAAACAGATAACTCTTGAGAATTTTCTCTCTGAAACTGGTCTATAGACCATTCGGATTAAGCTATTTGACTTTTAGTTGCATAGTAGAGTTTACCGTCAGTCTACAGCTGACTTGTAATTGTTTGCGCAGAATAGAT
>NIVC01000619.1:0-110000 GCA_002269645.1 Macrostomum lignano
CGATGCGAACGCGATTGGCACTCTTTTCCGTTTTTGTACTTGGCTGAGTACCACCCCCAGTCCATCTAGACTTGCATCGCAGGTGACGTACGTCTCAGCTTGGCAGTCAAAATGAACTAACACTGGGCTGCTGGTTACGGCTGACTTGAGTGTACGGAAGGCTGTACGTTCTCGCTCACCCCAGTGCCAGTCCGCGTCCTTTTTGAGCAGTTGTCTCAGAGGCTCGGCGATCGCTGAGTAATGCGGTATGAACTTGTGCAAAAAGTTCACTGCGCCGAGGAACGATTAAATTTGCGCGACCGTTTTTGGCTCAGGAATTCTTAGAATTGCGTCGATGTTGGACTTGGTCGGTTTGAGGCCGTCTGCAGAGATGACCAATCCGAAGAAATCCACGCTCGCCTGCCGGAATTTGCACTTCTCTCGATTGAGTGTAAAGCCTTCGCGGTGAATTCGCCCTAAGACTTCTCGGAGGTTCTTGTCGTGCTCAGTCTCGTGCTTGCCGTGCACCAGGATGTCGTCCACGATGTTGATGGCGCCTGGAGCTCCTCGAAGCACCGTCTGCAGGGCTCGCTGGAAGGCAGCTCCGGAGCTGGATAGCCCGAATGTCACCACAGTGAACTGGTACAGGCCGGCATCGGTGATGAAGCACGTTAGTCCTCGAGAGTCTGGATGCAGTGGAATCTGCTGGTAGCCTTGACGTAGGTCCAGCTTGCTGAAGCACTTCGAGCCGTTGATGCTGGCCGATAGGTCCTCGATTGACGGTACCGGATAGCTGTCCGCGATCACCGCCCGTTGACCTGCCGCAGATCCACGCAGAGACGAACCTTGTTGGACTCCTTCTTGCGCGTCACGACTACGTTGCTGACCCACTCGGACGCGTCGACTTTCTCAATGATGCCCTGTTGCTCCATCCGGCTGATCTCTGACGTCACTTCGTCCTTCAGGCCGATCGGCAGCTTCCGCATTGGCTCAGACACTGGCTTGACCGAGGCGTCGATCTTTGTCCGGTTAATGAAGCTCTTGGACCGGCCCAGACCGTCGAAGATTCCGGAGAAGTCGCGCTCGATCGTAGTCTCGCTGATGCTCATCACTCTTTTCGCCTTGGAAGATTCTGAATCCGAGGGCCTAAAACAGGTCGCGGCCCAGGATCTTCGCTCTTTTGTCGGCGACATAGAATGTGGCTTCTGTCCAGATGTCGTTAAACGTCACTGGAAGCTCGACCTTGCCGATGGTTTTGATCGCAAATCCGCCGTATGCCTCCAGTCTTGTGCTCGTCGGGAGCAGCGGGTGCCTAGCGAAGGATTTCTTGAACGTCTCCGTGTTGAGCAATGAGACGGCAGCACCGCAGTCGATTTGTAGTCGGATCATCTGCCCGTCTAAGTGGCAGTCGCAGAATAAGTTGTCGATGCTCCTGTTGTTCACTGCCAAGACCGCAAGGCTAGACTTTGATTGTAGCTTTTTGAGCTCAGCGATACACATCTCGCTCACAATATATTTATAGAGATCAAACTCCTACTTGCACGTTGCACGTTGCACGTTGCAATCACCTACTCATTCTAGGATGAGTACAGTATACGCCCACGCATTCAATAAGGCCAATAGTTCATTGTCAGTAGTCAGTTCATTGCGCGAGCATTGTCAATCACAACACTAGCAATGCAGGGAAAATAAGTCGGGATCATGAAAACGGGAGCATTGTGTGAGAGCGTCAGATTAAGAAAATGAGCGGCGCTAGGGGAGAAGGAGAGGGAAGAGGTTGAGTGCGAAGCAGGGAGGTAGAGACAGTGGTAGGGAGAAAGAGTTACGGAAAGCATAGAAAGAAGAAATGGTTCGAGAAATTCAGTAGCTACAGTAGTAGTTTCACAGCTAAATGCCCGAAAGTTGATGAGTGTATTAGCTCTGCTTCCGTCTGTCTCCATCTGAGTTTCTACGCATATCTGATAAGCCCTAACGCAGGCTAGCGTCACAAGTCGAAAGACAAGTCAAGGCGTATTTGAGCCTGATATAAAATTTACCCAAGCAACAGGCTTGCTTGCTTTGAGAGTTTTAACCGTTTCGTTTGACCTGAAGCTACCAGTCTAAGCGTGCAATTTGGACTCCGAGGAGGTGCTACTTTTCTCCAACAAGGCCGTCGGCTGTTTTAAGCTGCCGATTTGACTAAAAACATCACTGTTACAGTCAATTAGTCCGCATGCGGGGTGTCAACCCTGACTTTTAGGCGGCCGACAGACAAAGACTACTGGCAGGCACTACTCGATGCAAATAGTGCTCGTGCTCAGCGACTCAGCACTCACGAGTGCGACCTCGGCACCAGCGCCTCCCTCCCACAAAATCTGATTCTATCTTGGCAAGTGAAGAATCGATCTGGACATCAAGATCTATTTAAACAAAGCAGTTTCAATGATGAATTTTTAGTTATTAAATTCGTATCCTTGACTGAATGGAAGTTAGGCCGGATGATCTATTACAAGCAGCCAATCATTAGCTACGAGTTATATGCATTTAGGTACCAGTCCTCCACACAGCGACTTTCGAATTGCAAATTGAAACTAAAATAGCTCAACGATACGACTTTTAACTTTTAGTTTTGCTGAGTGCTTGAACGGGTTGTGATTGTTGTTATATTTGGTAGAACTAATCAGTAAACAAGTGCTTTTAAAATTTCACTCTGAATACCGGTCACAAGTCAGGGTTCAGAGTCAAGCCAGTCATATACGGTGAAGGGACTTCAATCTCAGGTGTATCTGAGAGCTCATCTAACCAATCCTGACACGAAGACGGACGAACTTCTTCTTCAGCTTCGGAAACTGCTCCTCCGACACGCTGGACTCGTCCAGGTTGGACAGAGTCTCCTCCAGCACACGTTCGGCCATGGCCTTCTCCTCCTGGCTGGGCACGGCGACGGCCAGGGCTGCGCACAGCAAAAGTCCGAGAGCGAGTTGCCACTTCATGATTGCTTGAGTCGAGTCTTCGAGCTGTATGTAGATTGAGTCGAGTTTAAAGTTGACTTCTTGAGCAGTTGGGAGTTCCGAATTTATGCGCATCGGATTGGCACGTGTTTCCGGTCGGAGGAGCGACGCTGTTTGACCTGTCTTCTTTCATGTGAGAATAGCGGAACAGAGACTGTCTTGCTTTCCTACAAGAAATGATGCAGCTTTTGTTTGCTTGACGACAGCTGTCAGTCAAACAGATAACTCTTGAGAATTTTCTCTCTGAAACTGGTCTATAGACCATTCAGATTAAGCTATTTGACTTTTAGTTGCATAGTAGAGTTTACCGTCAGTCTCTTACAGCTGACTTGTAATTGTTTGCGCAGAATAGATAGATGTTTGAAATGACCACTCGTACTTCACTAGTGGAAATCAGCAGTGAAAATTTCTTTGCAATGTGTCATATAGCAGTCATCAAATAGGCATTGGTGATAGCCTCAGAGAAGGATTAAAATTTGCAAATTCAAAATTAAGGATTGATTAATTTTGGCCAAGGTGCCCTGCATTACAATGCGTGTGCCTGAGTGTTCAGGCACAGAGCTCAGAAGATAGGGTCAAGGAGAAACTCCACACTTGAATAATATACATGTAAGATCCAGTAGAATAAAACAGTCTTTAATAGACTGGTTTGAGTTGCTTTCCTGCCAAGGTTTTTTGCGTCTAAATGACAGCTCGTAAGACGTTGTCAATACGTATCGGAGATTGACCCACTGCATGCTACTTTTGTACCTAGTTGATGCGGGACTCAGGGTCTGATCGGCAGATGGAAAGCAGATATCAGCAAGCAGCAGAGCCAACCTGCTCATTCTCTCCGGGACAGGGGCAAACACGTTTTCATGACCTTGCTATTATTATTGCAGATTTTCTTCCTTTACTCAGCCTCAGCGATGGCTGAATAATGCGGTTAAAACAGAGACAGAAGTCACATGACAAATGCACGCAACCTTCTAATTCATTCTGCGTTCTAAATTTCCTATCAATCCATCTTAAGCCTTTGTGATTTTCAATGAGATTCGACTGGTTTGTGCCGAGGCATTTGTGGATGATGCTGAGTACCGATCAGTCTGACCTCCTCCATGGTCAAGCTGATGGAGGTACCGTTGCTCTGGCGCCTTCTTTTCAGTGGATCTGAAAAATGACTCCACCGAAAGCACGCTGCACGTCCTGGTTGATAAACTACTAGCATCTCACCAGGTGGATCATGTACATGATCAGCCATCGCACGGCCATAACCAGCTTGCTGGGCCACCAGAGGACGGTCCCCGACTGCAAAGGTAAGCCCACAAGGTGGGATGATGTCCCTTCAAGTCTCTGGAATATAGTTATCGATGAGCTCTTTCGGAGGCCCTGCCTGACCCCTTTCTTAAAGTAGGTTACTCGGACGATGTCACCGCCGTGGCGTCTGAACCGTCCACTCAGGGACTTTCTTCAGATTTTTTTATCTACACCGCTGAGCAATGGGCGGATCGCTGTTGTCTAAAGCTTTCCGAGACTACGACGGCAGCGATAATTTTCACCAGCAGGACAAAGTGGCAGATTCGACCGCTCACGCTTTACGGAAGGGAAATCTTCTTCTAAATGTCCAGGGATTACCTTGGACCACAGGCTGAACTGGTCACCCCACGTTCAGACAAAAGCCAAGAGCGCCCTCGCAGTCCTTGCGCAGCTGCACAGGGCCGTCGGCACCACCTGGGGGCTCACTCCAAAACGTCTCTGGTGGATCTGCACTGCAATGGTTAGGTTGCTATCTCGTATGGCGGCCTGATCTGGGCTAGCGCCCTGCTGATGAAGATCTGCCTTGAGACTCTCAGGAGTACGCGTCTACTCCTTATGATTGCCTCAACGCTTTCCTTAACATTCCCCTACTGAAGCCGCCAAGACTGCCCGCCGTTTGATTAGCGCTGGCATTTGTTTCCTGTCCCATCGAGCCATGGCTAAGCGCAAGCTCCTGCCTCACGCCGACCTCTACCTCAGACTTGAGAGACGGTGGCGGGCTCCACGTTTGATCTGCTGGTGAACCTCGAACTCTAAAACTGTTTCAGCGCTACAAAGTCACCATCACCTCTGTCCGCCACTGTCCGCTGGAATTTCCAGGAGGTCCTTTGTTACACGGACGACTTTCATCAAAGACGGCTACGGCGGCTTTGGGGTCTGCATCAGCATCAACGGCCGCGTCATTGCCACGCATGTCCAGCACACTGGCAGGTTCACTTTGACAGCCAAGCAGCCTTACAGGCCCTTTACCACACCACAATGAAATACCAGACAGTCGCTGACTGCAACCGGCAGCTCAACCTTCTGGCCAGCAGCACTACTGTCAGGCTGAAGTGGATCCGAGGGCACGCAAGCGTTTCCAGGGAAAGAGTTGACAGGCACCCTCGCCAAGACGGCGAGAAGCGGACCACCCTGACCGGCCCCACGCCTCTGCCTGTCTGTGGCCTTCGGGGGCTAGCGGAATGGGCGACCCTCGCCTCCCCGCTGTGCCTACGGACCATCCTGCAGTCAAGTAAAGTCGAGTAATATTGGAATCATAGGACAGTCTCTCATTTTTTAAATGTCTCACAATCCTAACAGAGCTAAAAAATCTGTGAGACTTTGGATATTATTTACTTCATCAGTCCAGATAGATTTATGGTTAATTCTGAAACAAGAGTTAATCATCAGACTGGGCTTTATAAAGCTTGAAGAATTCCTTATGACGCATGACATCGATCGGTGTGTCATTCTGGAGTAAAATGCCTGAACCGCACAGAAGAGCAGCAATACAGCTACTCGCTGAATCCTGTCCTAAATCTGGCTTAGGGATTATTACCTCTGCCTCTAGGGACTGTTTAAACTGTGAACAGCGACCAAGAGACAAATCGGCCGCAATGAATTGCATACACCTGGACTGAGAAACTCTCGAGTCTTACCTGTTTGACTGACAGCTGTCGTCAAGCAAACGAAAGCCGCATCATTTCTTGTAGGAAAACAAGCATGTCACTGCTCTGTTCTGTTTACATGAAAGCAGAAAAGTTAAACAGCGTCGCTCCTCCAACCGGAAACACGTGCCAATCCGATGCGCATAAATGAGCAACTTCCAACTGCTCAAGAATTCAACTTCAAACTCGACTCAATCTACACACAGCTCGAAGACTCGACTCAAACAATCATGAAGTGGCAGATCGCTCTCGGACTTCTGCTGTGCGCAGCCCTGGCCGTCGCCGAGCCCTCACGAGAGGAGAAGGCTGAGGCCATGGCCGTTCTGGAGGCTCTGTCCAACGTTGACGAGTCCAGCATGTCGGAGGAGGCCGTGGACACCGCTAAGAAGTGGCTCAGAGTTAGGGCCAGGGTTAGGGTCGGATCCAGGAGGAGGTCTAGGTCCGGTTAGATGCGCCTTGCGCTGTATCTGAGACCGACTTCATTTGGCTAGCACTGGCAGCTCAGCTGATTTGACTCTGAACTCTGACTCGTGGTCACAAAGTTTGAAACCCACCCAGCTCCTATTCACTGATAAAGTTTACGAAATATAACTACAGTAAAAGCTGAAGTGCTTCGCAAAAGTACCTGCATTGACTTTTCGATCTTTTTTAACTTTTTCAAGGCGCAACTAGTAATTAAATGCACGTGAACTGCTGTTGGATACGAATTGCAGGGAATTTTATGCGTGCTAAATTAAAGCATGGACTTCTAAAGTGTCCACCAAAGCATTAGGTGGATCGAAAAATGAAAAGAATGCTTTTCTGAGGAAATAGGAAAATCTGACAAACTCTGAGTCTGATTGGGTCTAAATTGAGCATATGGATTTGTATGAAATTGTAAGGGCCTTTACTAAATAGCTCGTATTGATTATTGAACTTTTCGCTTGATTTTTTCCCTCATCTGGAGATTCTACGCTTCTAATCATACAATTTTACCCAATGAAACGATATAAAAATGGTAGTCTTGCTACTACTGGTAGAGTCTCCAGGCATATCCAGGCAAAAGTCATATTTTGAGACGCGATTGAGGACCACTTTTCCAAGCCTTTGAGGTAATTCATTGGATTTTCAAAATTGAATAAATAATTGACTCAAACTGTCTAAATATTAGGAGCCTGTAATAGCACGCTAATGTACCCACTCTACCGTTTCCTAATTCTACCAAACTTTTCTTGTTTGTTTGCAAAAATACACTCCTTCATCGAACTGAGCAGTGTTTGGTGGTGCTCAGTTGACTATAATACATAATTGGGACAAATTCCAGCAATTGAAGGAAGATGGTCCTGCTATACTGCTGGAAAAGGCTTTTCATATTTATCTACGAGACGCGGCTCGCCTTTAGTGATAAACAAGAGGGAGTAAAAGGAACAGAAATTGAGAGAGATGAAGAGGGAGAGAAGAAAAAAGTGAGATGGGAATAATGAGAGGAATGTGCGAGAAATCGATGGGGACAGAGTCAGATTATTATCGAAAAGAAGAGTCAGAGTGAGAGTGACTGAAGATATGTGGGAGAGGAGAGACGGAGAGCGGACAGGAGTGAAACTATATTCGTGTGTGACTTCCTATAAAACAAGGATAAAAGGTGTTTGCAGCAGCATAGTTGAGATCCTCACACTTTCCTTGTCTGACATTCAACAATATATTTGCGCTTGCACAAATCTATCTGATTTTATCATGGAAGCATTGAAAATGGATGTTCGGAACGGGCCTGATTTTCGTATTCCACCCCAAACCCGGAATTATCCTTGAAAACTTAAACTTTATAAGTGAGGATTCGAAGACATGCTCAAGAAGTTATTGTAGGTAACAGTTTTAATTTTAACTAGCAATCTTCGCCCCCCGTTGGGGGACATCTGTATAGAACCTCTGTTCTCTACAAGTAACAAAAAGATAGCCAAAAAAGGCCTTCACAAAAAAAACAGACAAAATACTCAAAGGAAGTGCAATGCAAAAAGAAATCATCCCAAGACAGCAAGCATCCCCCAGATAGCAAGCATCTTCCAGATTACAAGCAACCCCCAGATAGCAAGCATCCCCCAGATAGCAAGCATCCCCCAGATAGCAAGCATCCCCCAGATAGCAAGCATCCGCCAGATAGCAAGCATCTTCCAGATAGCAAGCATCCGCCAGATAGCAAGCATCTTCCAGATTACAAGCAACCCCCAGATAGCAAGCATCCCCCAGATAGCAAGCATCCCCCAGATAGCAAGCATCCCCCAGATAGCAAGCATCCGCCAGATAGCAAGCATCTTCCAGATTACAAGCAACCCCCAGATAGCAAGCATCCCCCAGATAGCAAGCATCCCCCAGATAGCAAGCATCCGCCAGATAGCAAGCATCCCCTACATAGATAGCATCCCCAAATAGCAAGCATCCACCAGACAATAAGTAGCTAGTGCGATAATTTCCTTAGCATTATAGTGGCTCCTTTAAAATTCGCTTACTTTTATGTTTGAAATTGTGTAAATTTTATGTTTGACATGGTGGCTGTTTTAAGTTCTACATGGCAACTGTTTTATGTTTGAAACGATGGCTTTTTAATGTCAGACATGGTGGCTCTTTTATGTTTTACATGGTGGCTCTTTAATGTTTAACCTGGTGGCTCTTTTATGTTTGAAACAGTGGCTCTTTTATGTTTGACACAGTGACTCTTTAATGTTCGAAATGGTGGCTCTTTAATGTTCGAAATGGTGGCTCTTTTATGTTTGACATGTTGGCTCTTTTATGTTTGACATGGTGGATCTTTAATGTTCGAAATAGTGGCTCTTTTATGGTCGACATGGTGGCTCTTTAATGTTCGAAATGGTGGCTCTTTAATGTTCGAAATAGTGGCTCTTTCATTTTCGACATGGTGGCTCTTTATGTTTGACATGTTGGCTCTTTTATGTTTGACATGTTGGCTCTTTTATGTTTGACATGGTGGATATTTAATGTTCGAAATAGTGGCTCTTTTATGGTCGACATGGTGGCTCTTTAATGTTCGAAATGGTGGCTCTTTAATGTTCGAAATAGTGGCTCTTTTATTTTCGACATGGTGGCTCTTTAATGTTTGACATGGTGGCTCTTTAATGTTTTACATGGTTGCTCTTTTATGTTCGACATGGTGGCTCTTTAATGTTTGACATGGTAGCTCTGTTATGTCCGAAATGGTGGCTCTTTAATGTTTGACATAAAGTCACATATATGTTTGACATGGTGGCTCTTAAATGTTTGACATGGTGGCTCTTTATGTTTGACATGTTGGCTCTTTTATGTTCGAAATGGTGGCTCTTTTTTGTTCTACATGTTAACTCTTTTTATTTGATACGGTGGCTTTTTTAATGTCTGACATGTTGGCTCTTTAATGTTCGACAAAGTGGCTCCTAAATGTTTGACATAGTGGCTCTTCAATGTTTGACAATGTGGCTTTTGAATGTTTGACATGGTGGCTCTTTAATGTTTGACATGGTAGCTCTGTTATGTTCGACATGGTGGCTCTTCTAGGTTTGACACGAAGGCTCTTAAATGTTTAACATGGTGGCTCTTTAATGTTTCACATGGTGGCTCTTTAATGTTTTACATGGTGGCTCTTTTATGTTTAACTTGGTAGCGCTTTGTTATTTTACATGGCAGCTCTTTTATGTTCGACATGGTGGCTCTTTAATATTCTTCATGTTATAGCTCTTTCATGTTTGACATGGTGGCTCTTTAATGTTCGAAATGGTGGCTCTTTAATGTTTAACACAAAGTCACATATATGTTTGACATGGTGGCTCTTAAATGTTTGACATGGTGGCTCTTTATGTTTGACATGTTGGCTCTTTTATGTTTGACATGTTGGCTCTTTTATGTTTGACATGGTGGCTCTTTAATGTTCGAAAAAGTGGCTCCTAAATGTTTGACATAGTGGCTCTTTGATGTTCGAAATAGTGACTCTTTTATTTTCGACATGGTGGCTCTTTAATGTTCGAAATGGTGGCTGTTTAATGTTAGAAATGGTGGCTCTTTTATGTTTGACATAAAGTCACTTATATGTTTTACATGGTGCCTCTTAAATATTAGACATGGTGGCTCGTTTAGGTTTGACGTGGTAGCTCTTTAATGTTCGACATGGTGGCTCTTTAATGTTCGACAAAGTGGCTCCTAAATGTTTGACATAGTGGCTCTTTAATGTTTGACAATGTGGCTTTTGAATGTTTGACATGGTGGCTCGTTTTTGTTCGAAATGGTGGCTCTTTTTTGTTCTACATGGTAACTCTTTTATATTTAATACGGTGGCTTTTTTAAAGTCTGACATGTTGGCTCTTTTATGTTTGACATGGTGGCTCTTTAATGTTCGACAAAGTGGCTCCTAAATGTTTGACATAGTGGCTCTTTAATGTTTGACAATGTGGCTTTTGAATGTTTGACATGGTGGCTCTTTAATGATAGACATGGTGGCTCTTTTATGTTCGAAATGGTGGCTCTTTAATGTTTAAAATAGTGGCTCTTTTATGTTCGATAAGGTGGCTCTTTAATGTTCGAAAAAGTGGCTCCTAAATGTTTGACATAGTGGCTCTTTGATGTTCGAAATAGTGGCTTTTTTATGGTCGACATGGTGGCTCTTTAATGTTGGAAATGGTGGCTCTTTAATGTTCGAAATAGTGGCTCTTTTATTTTCGACATGGTGGCTCTTTAATTTCGAAATGGTGGCTGTTTAATGTTCGAAATGGTGGCTCTTTTATGTTTGACATAAAGTCACTTATATGTTTTAAATGGTGCCTCTTAAATATTAGACATGGTGGCTCGTTTAGGTTTGACATGGTGGCTCTTTAATATTCGATATGTTAGCTCTTTTATGTTCGACATGGTGGCTCTTCTATGTTTGACATGGTGGCTCTTTAATGATAGACATGGTGGCTCTTTGATGTTCGAAATAGTGGCTTTTTTATGGTCGACATGGTGGCTCTTTAATGTTGGAAATGGTGGCTCTTTAATGTTCGAAATAGTGGCTCTTTTATTTTCGACATGGTGGCTCTTTAATTTCGAAATGGTGGCTGTTTAATGTTCGAAATGGTGGCTCTTTTATGTTTGACATAAAGTCACTTATATGTTTTAAATGGTGCCTCTTAAATATTAGACATGGTGGCTCGTTTAGGTTTGACATGGTGGCTCTTTAATATTCGATATGTTAGCTCTTTTATGTTCGACATGGTGGCTCTTCTATGTTTGACATTGCGCTTCTTTTATGTTTAGAAGTTTTGTGTTTTTAAGGTGTTTTAATAAAAAAACTATTTTGCACTACTAAGATTCGAACCCAGGTCGCTACATTAGCATTCCAGTCTGTTCGCATCTGGGCTATCTCTTTTCAATTGGAGTACATCAATTGTGGCCCTTATAATTCAATTCTTACAGCAAGTCAATTAGAGTAAAAAGTTATGACATAATCAATTTCTCAGTCAGCCAGTATCAGTTTCAATTCAAGTTAGCAATATTGGTTACGCAATTTAAATCAAGTCGTGTGTGCATTTCTTCGGCACTGTTTTCTACTTGTTGTGATGCAATCTTTATCAGAATTGAAATTCAGTCAGTCAGGTTTTTTTCTAGCATTCTTACAATGCATTTCAAGTCGAAAATTTTGCTTGACCTTTGCAAAAAAGCATGTTTTTCGAATATTTAATCCCTTTAACATTGAGCAATTTCTTAGCCAAGATGCATGTACCGTCCCAGGAAAATTTCTGATCGAATGGTGCAAGTTTGAAGAAAATCGGTTGAGCCAATTTTTCTGAAATCTATCGCATACCCACAGACAACTCATTTTTAGTATATAGGATGACATTGGTAAGTTGCAGGAGGCTTGTAGGGTCCCTGGCGTAATGCCTTTGGGACACTGCCTCACAACCAGCGCTGAGGCGATTCTGCCCATCCCGCTGACTCCTGAGCACGCAAGGCGCCAATACTGTACGCAGGCACGCACTCATGCACACGCTCACCCAGGGTGTACAAAACGGTCCTGGATTTCCAATCCCCATGCATGTGCACTACCTGTGCTTTGGGGGTTGGCCGACGTCATGAGGGTATTTCGCACATCCATCCACCCAGCACATCCATGAGCCTAATTATCAGAAAATTTAACGGTCTAAGTGAAGTACACTTTAGTAACAACAAACTTATGCTGCCGCACATACTGCTAATAAATAAACGCGAATTGGCCTGTTGCTTTCCAATATCAATGGGGTAAAGTTCTGTTCTTCGCCGATTATTTTATGTACTTAAAGACACTTTCTCAAAGACGATTTGAGAGACATTCTCAGAAAAAAGTACTGTGTTTATACGCGCGTAATTAAGAATATGCAGACTCAGCGTTTTACCTTATAAAGCTATAAAATTTATTCATTTTTTATGCCCGTATACTCAGTAATAACAACTTCATAATTTTCAGCATGATTTTCACAAGGAACGCTAGAAATTAGCGTTGTATCAGGACTTAGCACTCGCGTTCAATGCAAACTTAGTCGAAGGCCCGTGTTGTGAACTTTGCAGTTAGACTTTAATATAAGTACCTTTTTCCTTACTACAATATTAATATATTTAAAATTAAATCTTGAATATTAAATCTTATTAAACACATATCTTTAAGTCTAAAGTTTAACTGCACTAATCTTTCGGATCTGTTGCATGTAGAGACATTTTTCACTAATTTGTTGACAATTTTGTTTATCATTCTTATAAAGCACAAATTAACTCGCTCGCGTTCGAAAGACTTTGGAGTCTTTGAATTTATTAGTGCATAATTTTAAGGATCGCATTAATAATAAGCCAAAATATGCCGAAAGCTGATCAGTGCTTTAATTCGCACTTTATTCAATAAACAAACTTTGAAATAGCAACTTATCAAAAAAATAGTTGTCTAAAATGAATATCTTGCACCACTATATGTTCTAATTTATCGCTTTTGAGTTGCGTCGCAGAAATAAAATAATTTCAACCTAACGAAGCATTGCTGAGTGCTTAAACTTATTGTGCTTGCTGTTTATATTTGGTAAAACTGATCAGCAAAGAGAGCTGTGTAAATTTCACCCTCAACACTAAACAACAATGTGGTCAAGAGTCAGAGTTCAGAATCCGGTCAGTCATTTTCTATATGAAGCGACATCGATCTCAGATGCAGCGGAGAGCTCATCTAACCGAAATGAATATGGATGAACTTCTTCTTCAGCTTCGGGCTCTGCTCCTGCGACAGGCTGGACTCGTCCAGGTTGGACAGAGTCTCCTCCAGCACACGTTCGGCCTGGGCCTTCTCTTCTTGGGTGGGCATGGCGACGGCCATGGCTGCGAACAGCAAAAGTCCGAGAGCGAGTTGCCACTTCATGATTGCTTGAGTCGAGTCGAGTCTTCGAGCTGTGTAGATTGAGTCGAATGTGAGATTGTTGTGTTAAGCAGTCGGGAGTTCCGAATTTATGCACATCAGATTGGCACGTGTTTCCGTTCCGAGGAGAAACGTTTGACTTGTCTGCATTCACGAGAGCAGAGTCTGAGTGACATCTCTTTATTTGATGACAGCTGTCAGTCAACTAGTTACATCAAAAGAGCATTTTCAGTGTAATTGCATTCAGCTCACTGCAGTGTATTTGACCTTAGTTATTTTCGAAGTTACATTTGATGAAGCCTCTATTGGTTGAAGTACGCTCGTGTCTGTTGACCTACGAGCTACCCTTGAATTACTGTCAAGGTCTTTCTAAATATTTTAAAAAGCACGTCAAATAAAAACAAATCGATTTAGACGTGATTTGCTCTACGTCTAATCACTAATTAACCAGTGGGGCTCCTGGATCATGAGACCGGTAGAGATGGAGAAAGTGAGAAAAGTAGGCTGAGGATGAAGAGAAATGATTGAGATGAAGAGAGAGGCCTGTAGTGATAGAGGAAGACGGATTAATAGTTGATAGTAGAGGAAAGGAGACACTCGGGTGTATATCAAAAAACGTTAAAAGTATTTTAACAGCTGGTTACGATCCATGATGTACTATACGGAAGTTATTATACTGAGTCTCTTGATAAAAGTTTCTTAAATAAGTGTATATTGTTACACTCCCTCTCATCGGATAAGTTCAAAACTCAATAGTTCAGTCGTCTGCTCGTAAACTGTCTGTAAAGTTTCAGCAACACCTAATACTGCTATGCCGTACTAGAAGGGCACGGCTTGAGAGTGCAATAATGTCTAGACTACGAGAGCGCGTTAGTGTATAGTTAATATTTAACAGCAGAAAAAAGTCGACCATATACATCCAGACCGTCCGTTCCGTTCCGTTCCGTCGATAATGGCCACTTAATGGCCACTCAATCAAATACTTAAATTGTCTATGGCTAAATTTGATGCTCCTCCCCATACCCAGTCTTTTCACGTCCAGTAAAATTAAGTTGAAATGAATTCCGGCAGTTATTAACTCCATAAAAGATAAAGTACGCTTTTCCAGACACTATTTTTAGTGCTCATATCGAGCGTGATCATATCTCATATCAGGACAGGGCCATAGACAAAAATAACAATAATTAAAGCCGCTACTCTACTACTACTACTACTACTACTACTACTACTACTACTACTACTACTACTACTACTACTACTACTACTACTACTACTACTACTACTACTACTACTACTACTACTACTGCTACTACTACTACTACTCGTAGACTTTATATTTAAAATGGCGGGCACTATGAGAGTTGTATCATACTCTATCGCACAATAAAAGTGGTTTAAAATATATATGCCATAGCCTTGAGGTCAGTATGAGTTTAAATCCCGAGATCCTTCTTTTCAGCTCTTGTTTAACAGCCCAAGTTAGCAATTAAAAAATTGAGCAAAACCACGAAGCTTACGTAGGAAAAAATAGAAGCAATTTAGGCAGCGAGGTATGTTCAAAGCAAAGAGTATCAAGCTAACAATTAGCACGGAACTCTGAGTATTTTTGGCAAACATTGTCCATGACAAGTACAGTAAAGAAACTTAGCAAAATAAGACGCTGTTAGAAATGAAAACAAAACGCAACGCGCATGCAAGAGCAGAAGACAAATTAGTTTTGCGTAACCAGTTGGCGCTAAAAATTCGAAATAGAATCGTCGAGTACGAACGAGAGCTACCCGGAATCCATAGCTTGACGGACTTCTTCATTGCAGTCATGATGGCTCAATAATGTCCTTGTTCTCTGGAGTCAGCGCATTTAGCCACAGCGTTGTGTCTTTAAGCTGAGCTCCCACAACGAGTACTCGTCGGCCTAGGCGAAAAATATCCGAGCGTATCTTCAGCATGGAAGTGTTCCTGACAAATTCTTGCCACTTTCGTGACTTTCACTTCTCCTCGAAGTTTGATTTAGATTTTTTCGCTAGCAATTTTGCTAGCAAACGTTGCCTCCATGAAAGAAAAGCAAAGAAAAAAGCTGCCGGCGTGCTTGACGAGTTGCAGCAGCCTTCGACTGCACATTTTACTGGCATCTTGTCATGATTAGATCTTGTCCTGCCGTATAGCAGTAGTGTAACTAAATGTAGTTGTTTATGAACGTGCTCTAAGAATTTTAGTCAAAATTTAGTTTCGGACATGGCTATAGTTTCGTTTTATGGTTAAAAAGTAGGGACCCGTGGATTGGCTCTCTCTGCTAGCTCGGTAATCTTTGGCTTCTACTTATCGCCCCAATGACTTTAGATCATAGATTAGTTTTTGGGCACAAATACGAGTACGAGGTAAAAAGATATAAAAAGCCAACTTTTGAGTTGAAGCACTGATAAATCAGAAATCAACCCTTAGAAATCCTAAGAAGAATGAAGAATGAGGAATCATTCAGTGATTGATTACAGATGTTATTGAATCGATCGACGCTGATACCTAAACATCTATTATGCGTAAATTCTTTCCTCTATCAGTCGGCTGCCAACAGGATTTCGACTTGGAAAAGAAATCTAAAAGTTCAACAAAACCTTTTTTGCGCTTAGTGGTTTGACAGTGCGTTTATGTATTTATGTGGTAAAACTGATCCGCGAACAAGCTTCGTATATTTCACCGAAACGCTTAATATTGTGCTGTCGTAGTCAGAGTTCAAAGTCCGGTCAGCTTGTGAGTCGTCAGTGCCAGTTAGCCTTAAACTTCAGTGTCGCGACAGACATATCTAACCGATGTGGACCCTAACCCTGAAGATCTTCTTCTTCAGATCCATGGCCTTCTCCTCCGACACGTTGGGCTCGTCCAGGTTGGACAGAGTCTCCTCCAGCACACGTTCGGCCATGGCCTTCTCCTCCTGGCTGGGCACGGCGACGGCCAGGGCGGCGCACAGCAAAAGTCCGAGAGCGATCTGCCACTTCATAATTGCTTGAGTCGAGTCTTCGAGCTGTGTGTAGATTGAGTCGAGTTTGAAGTTGAATTCTTGAGCAGTTGGAAGTTGCTCATTTATGCGCATCGGATTGGCACGTGTTTCCGGTTGGAGGAGCGACGCTGTTTAACTTTTCTGCTTTCATGTAAACAGAACAGAGCAGTGACATGCTTGTTTTCCTACAAGAAATGATGCGGCTTTCGTTTGCTTGACGACAGCTGTCAGTCAAACAGGTAAGACTCGAGAGTTTCTCAGTCCAGGTGTATGCAATTCATTGCGGCCGATTTGTCTCTTGGTCGCTGTTCACAGTAAAGTTTAAACAGTCCCTAGAGGCAGAGGTAATAATCCCTAAGCCAGATTTAGGACAGGATTCAGCGAGTAGCTAGCTGTATTGCTGCTCCTCTGTGCGGTTCAGGCATTTTACTCCAGAATGACACACCGATCGATGTCATGCGTCATAAGGAATTCTTCAAGCTTTATAAAGCCCAGTCTGATGATTAACTCTTGTTTCAGAATTAACCATAAATCTATCTGGACTGATGAAGTAAATAATATCCAAAGTCTCACAGATTTTTTAGCTCTGCTAGGATTGTCAGACATTAAAAAATGAGATACTGTCCTATGATTCCAATATTACTCGACTTTACTTGACTGACAGGCGAGGACACGGCGCTACGTCGACTGTCTGCTGGCTGACGCCGGCGCCCCGGACCCTGCCGGCGGTGCGGCCTTTGTTCGCGCCCAAGCCTTAAAGCGTGCCATCTGACGCTGCTTTTGCGATCCGGCAGCGTACTCTGTTGTTTGTTGTTGTTGTTGTAGGCACAGCGAGGAGGCGAGGGTCGCCCATTCCGCTAGCCCCCGAAGGCCACAGACAGGCAGAGGCGTGGGGCCGGTCAGGGTGGTCCGCTTCTCGCCGTCTTGGCGAGGGTGCCTGTCAACTCTTTCCCTGGAAACGCTTGCGTGCCCTCGGATCCACTTCAGCCTGACAGTAGTGCTGCTGGCCAGAAGGTTGAGCTGCCGGTTGCAGTCAGCGACTGTCTGGTATTTCATTGTGGTGTGGTAAAGGGCCTGTAAGGCTGCTTGGCTGTCAAAGTGAACCTACCAGTGTGCTGGACATGCGTGGCAATGACGCGGCCGTTGATGCTGATGCAGACCCCAAAGCAGCCGCAGTGATTTTGATGGAACTCGTCCGTGTAACAAAGGACCTCCTGGAAATTCCAGCGGACAGTGGCGGACAGAGGTGATGGTGACTTTGTAGCGCTGAAACAGTTTTAGAGTTCGAGGTTCACCAGCAGATCAAACGTGGAGCCCGCCACCGTCTCTCAAGTCTTTGAGGTAGAGGTCGGCGTGAGGCAGGAGCTTGCGCTTAGCCATGGCTCTATGGGACAGGAAACAAATGCCAGCGCTAATCAAACGGCGGACAGTCTTGGCGGCTTCGCTGCCAACAAAGATGTCCAGTAGGGGAATGTTAAGGAAAGCGTTGAGGCAATCATAAGGAGTAGACGTGTACTCCTGAGAGTCTCAAGGCAGATCTTCATCAGCAGGGCGCTAGCCCAGATAAGGCCGCCGTACGAGATAGCAGGCCTAACCATTGCAGTGCAGATCCACCAGAGACGTTTTGGAGTGAGCCCCCAGGTGGTGCCGACGGCCCTGTGCAGCTGCGCGAGGACTGCGAGGGCGCTCTTGGATTTGTCTGAACGTGGGGTGACCAGTTCAGCCTGTAATCCAGGGTAATCCCTAGACATTTAGAAGAAGATTTCCCTTCCGTAAAGCGTGAGCGGTCGAATCTGCCACTTTGTCCTGCTGGTGAAAATGATCGCTGCCGTCTTAGTCTCGGAAAGCTTTAGACAACAGCGATCCGCCCATTGCTCAGCGGTGTAGATAAAAAAATCTGAAGGAAGTCCCTGAGGGTATCAGTGGACAGTTCAGACGCCAAGGCGGTGACATCGTCCGAGTAACCTACTTTTAGAATGGGGTCAGGCCGGGCATCCGAAGGAGCTCATCGATGACTATATTCCAGAGACTTGAAGACATCATTCCACCTTGCGGGCTTACCTTTGCAGTCGGGGACCGTCCTCTGGTGGCCCAGCAAGCTGGTTATGGCCGTGCGATGGCTGATCATGTACATGATCCACCTGGTGAGATGCTAGTAGTTTATCAACCAGGACGTGCAGCGTGCTTTCGGTGGAGTCATTTTTCAGATCCACTGAAAAGAAGGCGCCAGAGCAACGGTACCTCCATCAGCTTGACCATGGAGGAGGTCAGACTGATCGGTACTCAGCATCATCCACAAATGCCTCAGCACAAACCAGTCGAATCTCATTGAAAATTACAAAGGCTCAAGATGGATTGATAGGAAATTTAGAACGCAGAATGAATTAGAAGGTTGCGTGCATTTGTCATGTGACTTCTGTCTCTGTTTTAACCGCATTATTCAGCCATCGCTGAGGCTGAGAAAAGGAAGAAAATCTGCAAAAATAATAGCAAGGTCATGAAAACGTGTTTGCCTCTGTCCCGGAGAGAATGAGCAGGTTGGCTCTGCTGCTTGCTGATATCTGCTTTCCATCTGCCGATCAGACCCTGAGTCCCGCATCAACTAGGTACAAAAGTAGCATGCAGTGGGTCAATCTCCGATACGTATTGACAACGTCTTACGAGCTGTCATTTAGACGCAAAAAACCTTGGCAGGAAAGCAACTCAAACAAGTCTATTAAAGACTGTTTTATGCTACTGGATCTTACATGTATATTATTCAAGTGTGGAGTTGCTCCTTGGCCCTATCTTCTGAGCTCTGTGCCTGAACAGTCAGGCACACGCATTGTAATGCAGGGCACCTTGGCCAAAATTAATAAATCCATAATTTTGAATTTGCAAATTTTAATCCTTCTCTGAGGCTATCACCAATGCCTATTTGATGACTGCTATATGACACATTCCACTAGTGAAGTACGAGTGGTCATTTCAAACATCTATCTATTCTGCGCAAACAATTACAAGTCAGCTGCAAGAGACTGACGGTAAAATCTACTATGCAACTAAAAGTCAAATAGCTCAATCTGAATGGTCTATAGACCAGTTTCAGAGAGAAAATTCTCAAGAGTTATCTGTTTGACTGACAGCTGTCGTCAAGCAAACAAAAGCTGCATCATTTCTTGTAGGAAAGCAAGACAGTCTCTGTTCCGCTATTCTCACGTGAAAGAAGACAGGTCAAACAGCGTCGCTCCTCCGACCGGAAACACGTGCCAATCCGATGCGCATAAATTCGGAACTCCCAACTGCTCAAGAAGTCAACTTTAAACTCGACTCAATCTACATACAGCTCGAAGACTCGACTCAAACAATCATGAAGTGGCAACTCGCTCTCGGACTTTTGCTGTGCGCAGCCCTGGCCGTCGCCGTGCCCAGCCAGGAGGAGAAGGCCATGGCCGAACGTGTGCTGGAGGAGACTCTGTCCAACCTGGACGAGTCCAGCGTGTCGGAGGAGCAGTTTCCGAAGCTGAAGAAGAAGTTCGTCCGTCTTCGTGTCAGGATTGGTTAGATGAGTTCTCAGATACACCTGAGATTGAAGTCCCTTCATCGTATATGACTGGCTTGACTCTGAACCCTGACTTGTGACCGGTATTCAGAGTGAAATTTTAAAAGCACTTGTTTACTGATCAGTTCTACCAAATATAACAACAATTACAACCCGTTCAAGCACTCAGCACAACTAAAAGTTAAAAGTCGTCTTGTTGAGCTATTTTAGTTTCAATTTGCAATTCGAAAGTCGCTGTGTGGAGGACTGGTACCTAAATGCATATAACTCGTAGCTAATGATTGGCTGCTTGTAATAGATCATCCGGCCTAAATTCCATTCAGTCAAGGATACGAATTTAATAACTAAAAATTCATCATTGAAACTGCTTTGTTTAAATAGATCTTGATGTCCAGATCGATTCTTCACTTGGCAAGATAGAATCAGATTTTGTGGGAGGGATAGCGTAGAAGACTATGGGTAGGTCAGACGCGTATTAAATGAAAAATGAAAGCCTGACATCTTTCTAGTTCATTTTTGCCATTACTGAAACTCTGCCAAGTACGAGTTATTTTCGGAAGAGATTCCAAGTTTTGCTCGAAAGCTCTGTGTGAATTTGAATTGCAGCTTTCATGGTTATAACTACGAGCGTAGTTTGAATGTTTTGCGGATAACAAACATAGACGGTATTGATCTATTGCGAGATCGAGAGAACTTAGCGACTAAATCTTGGCCAGGGCTGCCACCTTGTCCAGATTCGGCCGGTGTCCTTCCCCGGCTGACGATTTTGCCCAGGTACTTCACGCTGGACTGACTTGTCCTTGATGAGATTTGGTCCCGCAACTCGCAGCCGGTCAAAAACTTTGTGCAGACTGGCCAAATGCCTTTCGAAGCTTCGACCTGCTGTATGATGTCGTACTCCAGCATGTCGTCGATTTTCTGGTCGACCTGCTTTCGAACCGGCAACGGAATCGGTCGCTGGCACTGCTTGTAGGGCTGCGTGTGGGGCTGAAACTCGATGAGATGCTTCAGCAATGCGCTGGTGCTGAGGTCGCACTCGTGAGTGCTGAGTCGCTGAGCGCGAGCACTATTTGCATTGAGTCCATCTTGCCAGTAGTCTTTGTCTGTCGGCCGCCTAAAGGTCAGGGTTGACATACCCCGCACTCGGACTAATTGACTGTACCAGTGATGTTTTTAGTCAAATCGGCAGCTTCAAAACAGCCGACGGCCTTGTTGGCGAAGAGTAGCACCTCCTCGGAGTCCAAATTGCGCGCTTAGACTGGTAGCTTCAGGTCAAACAAAACGGTTAAAACTCTCAAAGCAAGCAAGCCAGTTGCTTGGGTAAATCTTCCTCTGCACATCTACGCTTTTCTGATAAGCCCCAATGTAGTTTAAAGTAACCACATGCTAAATTTTTTTTGTTTTCATGATAACGACTTATTTTCCCTGCATTGACTAGACATGATATATGTAACTATTGATAGTACCGAAGTAGATAGTCAATAATTAGCCATTACCCACCTTCCACTTCTTCCTGCCTATTACCGCTTAAGTAAAGGGCCCTTTACCTTGTTTTAGGTATATGAGTAGGAGCCTCATAAAGAGTTTTGACTCATTTGGATTCAGAGTTTGTTATGTTTTCCTATTTCATCAGAAGAGCAGTCTTTTCATTTTCTGATTCACTGACTATTTACATGAACGCTAGAAGTCTAAGTCTAATTTAGCAGGCAAAAGATGTCAAAAGATGTCACAGATCCGTCTCTGCAAGTCGATTTCTCCCGCTTGCCTCAGTCGCTTAAATTTCACACAGCTCCCCTGCCTTTAATAAGATAATATGGTTAATTCGATAATTAAAATGTCTTCTATTTAGGGTATGTAGCCTTTAAAAAAATTAGGAAAAACCCTGAGAGAAATTTGAATGGGACGAATACGAACGAACCTTAACCATTATAGTCTGTCAATAAACTTAACTGATGAGCTTTAAACTAGGCGAATACACTTCTACTTGAAATTCATTCTCGCGTTAATTGTTTAATTGCTCACTGTCATCAAAAGAGCAATTACTGCTCAGTCACCCAGACTCTGCTCCGTTAAAAGAAGACAGATCAAACAGCGTCACTCCTCCGACCGGAAACACGTGCCAATCCGATGTGCATAAATTCGTAACTGCCAACTGCTCAAGAATTCAACTTCAAACTCGACTCAATCTACACACAGCTCGAAGACTCGACTCGACTCGACTCAAGCAATCATGAAGTGGCAGATCGCTCTCGGACTTTTGCTGTGTGCCGCCCTGGCCGTCGCCGTGCCCAGCCAGGAGGAGAAGGCCATGGCCGAACGTGTGCTGGAGGAGACTCTGTCCAACCTGGACGAGCCCAACGTGTCGGAGGAGAAGGCCATGGACCTGAAGAAGAAGATCTTCAGGGTTAGGGTCCGCATCGGTTAGATATGTGTGCCACCACACTGAAGTTTAAGGCTAACTGGCACTGACGACTCACAAGCTGACCGGACTCTGAACTCTGACTATGACAGCACAGTCTTAAACACTATTGGTGAAATATACGAAGCTTGTTCGCTGATCAGTTTTACCAAATAATAAGACAAACGCAATCAGTTAAACAACTGAGCACAAAACAGACTTTATCGATTTCTTCTTCTAATTCTAAATCTTGTTGTCTATCGACTGTGAAAGGAATGCATTTACAAAGAAAATTTTTATTTTTCATCGTCTATCGGTTTGATTAATGCCATATTTAATTTTTTATTAACTCCTTCCGATTAACTCCTCATCAGCAACTTTTACCAGACGGTATTCATCGGTACTACGAGCGTAAGGGTTGGATTTCTGGTTTATCAGTTCTTTAAAAGTTGTATCTTTCTGTATTTTATTCTGCCTTTTCCCGACATTATTCTAAAGTATAAAGCTAATCTTCTTTAAGTCAGCTCTTCTTAGTGAAAAACGCTCAAACCAGTCGTTGTAGGACTGTTTTTTCTGTTTTTTTATTGTAGCTCAAAAACAAGTGCAATTCATTTCTACTTAAAATTGCAGCCTGTGACTAGCCATCTTCGCCCCTGTTCAGGAGGCAACAAAGAAACGAATAGAAATAGTTTAAATTCACTCAGGGACTGCTCAAACACTGTTTGAGTAGTCCCTTCATTCACTATTGTCAGTTACTCACGAAAAATTGTTTAAAGTAAATAAGAATATGCCCGGAAATCAGCTATCTTGACTAAGATATCAGTATCCCTTTTGAGCTTCGAAATCAAAGTCATGGCTTACGTTAACACTTACTCTCCCTTTGCTGCTTGGCCTACCAACAACTCCCAGTTGACTCTAGGGCTCCTTCGAAACCCCTCTCCCATTAAACCTTGACACCTCCTCGATAATTGATCGAGTGAGATCACTACTGATTCTCTCGGGCCATTTTTTTCTTTCTATGCTTACAGAAACTCATTACCAAACTCCCTATCACTGCCTCTACCTCTCTGCGTCGCATTTCTTCCTCTCCGTCCCTCATCATCGCACTGTCTTTCTCTGTGAGTCTACGCTTATTTGATGAGCCCCCAATGGAGTTGCGTTCCAGCTTACGCCAAGTGCCTTCGCGGTTGGTGATTCACCCTGCAGTAGTAGCTCAGCGCGTTCTGCCCTGTCTTCAACTGGAATCGATTGCAGGACTTCCTCAGAGTTCGAAAGCCACTTCCGAGCTCGCATACCGGCTCTCTTCCACAGCTCCATCAGCTGCTCATACAACTGCTTTGCTTTCTCAACTGTCTCCATGGAGTCGAGACTGTCGTCCATGTAGGTGGACCTCAAAACCGTCGTTGCCGCCAAAGGCAGTTGATCCTGATGTTGCCTTGCATTCTCTTGTGCCACTAGTTGAGCCAGGAACGGGGAGCAGTTGACGCCAAAGACCACGCTGCAGAACTCGTATACTTTTGGCTCACATTCCTTTTGCATTCCGCGCCACAAGAACCGAAAGAAGCGGCGATCATCTGGAGCCAACCGAATTCGAAGATACATTTCCTCAATATCACAAACTAGCGCGACCGGATGCTTGCGAAATCTTAGCAGCACGCTGACGAGATTGTTTTGCAGCTTCGGTCCGGTGTGGATGGCATCGTTAAGGCTGAGACCGCCACAGCGAGCAGACGCGTCAAAGACTATGCGAGTCTTTGTTGTCTCCTTGTCCGCTCTCACTACTGCAAAATGTGGCAGGTACCAACTTCCCTGACCGGCGGCTCCGTCGACTTCTTGAATGTAGCCCTTCTCCAGCTGTCCATCAAACACTCGCTGATACGCCTGCGCCAGCTCCGGGTTCTTCTTAAGCCGTTGCTCCGTATTAACGAGCCGCTGCCGCGCCATATCCTTGTTGTCTGGCAACGTTGTCGGATCCATCTTCCATGGGATCGCCACCTGGTAACGACCGGCCTCCATCCTCATTGAACTCTTCGTCAATTGAACGGTCTCTTGCTCTCCCATCGACAACGTGGCCATCGCTCCACCGTCGGGGACCTCATCCACCTCCCAGAAACGCTTTAAAACGCCATCCAAGTCTCCATCCGCAATCGATAGGAAAGTCCTCTGTCGTCCAGCTTCCGGTCCGTAGTCCCTTATCGGTCCCACACACGTCCAACCGATCGGCGTCAGTCGCGCTGTCGGCTCTCCAGGTTGACCCCCGACCTCACGGCAGGCGAAGTGTAGATCAACGTGATCGATGCCGATGAGCATGTCAACCGTCTGATTGCCTTCAACTCTGCTGAACGGAATGCCACGCAAATGATGCCACTGCGACGCTAGCTGACTCCAATCCACGGCCTTCATATCACCCGTCACTTTCTCCGTGGTGTACGCCAAAACCCTAGCTCGAAACGCTCCATCAAGACTCTTCAAGTCCACTTCAACCGGCGCTGTCTGGAAGGTATTTACCTGTCCGTTGAGTACTTTAACGTTCATCTGCTCAAACTTCTCTTCCAGCCCAAGTTCGGCCGCCACGTCCGAGTTCAAATATGTTCTTGTGCTCGCATCATCCAGAAGCGCGTTGACTTGCACCTGTCGGTCTCCATTGGACAAGATCACCGGAACAGTTCGCAGCGCAACCGCAGCGGTCTCCCTAACTAGCAAAGTACAGGCTTCTCGCTGCTTGTTCATCGTCTCCTTCGGCCTCTCGCCTGAACTTGGCGCCTTGAGGACCTTCTGCGTCCCCCCTTCGTGGCGTGCCATCGACTCACTCTTTTGCGCTTGGTGGAGCAGCCGGTGATGCCTGGCCTTGCACCCGTCGATGCCGCAGCTTCGCAATCGTCTGCACGACAAACTCATGTGGTTGCTTCCCAAGCACCCAAAGCACAGCTTCCACTCGCGTACCGCTGCCCATCGAGCTTCAACATCCATACGCGCAAACCTAGGGCACGCCCACACTCCATGCTGCTCTCCACAGAGACGACATAACCTACGGTTGTCTGTTGGTTCGACACTGCGACTTTCAGCGGCGTCGTTGTGAGTGAACAGTGTTCGCTGTGGTTCACGAGACCCTGACCACTTCTTCCCAGCTTCCCGACCGCCATCGCTCACCGGTACCACTCCTCGCGTCGCCTCCCACGCAATCGTCCGATATTCAGCCTCCTGTAACAACCACTGATGGAGCACACTCAGCGAATCTACTTTAGAGTTCTCGCCCACCCACCGGTGATAGCGCGCCAAGGTGTCTGCGGGCAGCTTCCGCTGAACGCGCAAATGTAACAGGCCATTGCTACTTAGCTCAACGTCACGCCCAGCCGCCTTCAAATTATTCACGGTCACATCCAACAGGTCTGCCAACTTTTTTAACTGCGCTGCACTCTCCGTCTGAATCGGCCGAAAATTGTCCAAGTCTTCCAGAGCTAACGTTAATCTGCGTCTCTCTCCACCGTACTCTCGCTCTAAACGCTCTAGTGCAGACCGGTAGGCGAAAGCCGAGAACCCTAAATTCACAATAAGCTTAAGTGCCTCCCCTTGCAGGGATTGACGCAGCTGCAACAACTTGTACGCGTCTGAAGCCGGCGACTCATCCACACATGCATAGAAGGCAGCCTTCCACCCCTCATACTGCCGCTTGTCTCCTGAGAACACAGGAATAGACACACGCTGCAATTGTCGCCACATGTCCTGTCCAATCCTAGCTGACTGATCCTCTGCGTACATTGCCGCCGCCTGCCCTGCTCCGCCAAATGATAGGCCAGCCCGCCACTCTGACTCAAATTGCCTAGGCCTTTCGTTTGCGCTAACTCCAGCCGGGCCAGTACGCGCAGTGTACATTTCGCTAATTGGGGTTGGCCGCCAGCCTGGATTGTTGATTGGCCACTCTTTGGGTTGCCACCCCTCCCCGTAGTTTGCGACTCCTCACGCGCTTCGTGTACACTTCGCGACTGAACTTGCTGCCGCTGAACTCCAACCACTCTGTCTAGCCTCTCCATTTCATACTCCAACTCCTTTTGCTTAGCCTCAAATGTTTCTCTCAACCGCTGTTGACGCTCTTCCAGTTCAGCTTTCTGACACTTTGCGGCCTCTAGCTCTCTCTGATGACCATCTCTCTCAAGGCTCTCGATAGCGTTCTGGCGCTCCCTCTTTCGCAATTCACCAAGCAGTGCCACTGTCTCGTTGTACTCACATTCGAGTGCTTCTAGCTCCTTCACCGTTTGGGCCTGCACCAGAAAGTTGCCTTCAGCCGCTTGTAGTAGGTCCTGAAGCACCGCACTGACACGCTCAGCCTGCTCGTCCAGCGCTCCGGCAATCTTCTCCGCGCCCTCCAGTGTCACGCCGTCCGAGTCGAGGTACTTGAGTAGCTTGTTTCGCTGCTTAGTGAAGGCACATTTTTCGACAGCCTTTTTGCCCTTCAGTTGCACCACTCGTTGCTCCGATTCCGATCTCTCTTGATTTCGCTCAGATGCTGATGCTGTTGCTGCTGCCGCTGCTGCATCCGCAGCCTTTTCGTCTCCGAATGACATTCGATTTCACAACCACGCTCTGCTACCAGATTTATGTTCTAAAGACAAATAACTTTTGTTCAAACTCTCGGCAGGTTTTTGACTATTGCCACAACGCACTCTCACGAACAAATTCAAGCCATCGTTCCTTCTATATTTAACTGCTAAATGACACACAAAAGATTGGGGTGGGGCTGAGATTGCATGTACACTAAGCGATAATGGGGGGCGGGGCCCGGAGACGTACATATCGTCGATATACTAAAATGAGACCTACAACTATAACTAACAACGAAACATAAAATACAAAGCCTACGCAACAGAGATCACTACTGATTCTCTCGGGCCATTTTTTTCTTTCTATGCTTACAGAAACTCATTACCAAACTCCCTATCACTGCCTCTACCTCTCTGCGTCGCATTTCTTCCTCTCCGTCCCTCATCATCGCACTGTCTTTCTCTGTGAGTCTACGCTTATTTGATGAGCCCCCAATGAAGGCTAAAGTAACCACACGATAAAGTTTGTTGTTTTCATGATCGTGACTTATTTTGCCTGCATCATTGGACATGAAATATCCGAGCTCGGATATGCATCATTTGACAATACTGAGGTAGATTGTCAATAATTAGCCATTGTCAAAAATCAGCCTTTAGGATAATGCAATCGTCTATGGTTAAACCATGAGCACATTTATTTATTTTTTCACTTAAACTTCAGGATAATGATTTCAAACTCGGGATACTGGACACCTATTTTTAGAACAAAACAGCAAACACCAACAACAAAAGATTTGCGCTATGGAAAGTTAATTGTGCAGTATCAATATGGCGCAATTGTCATAGTGCCGAAGACCATTACAGATTGCAATTGTTAAAAGTGCAGTTGTTCATAATAAAGATATTCCGACCATTCATCTGACGACCATCAGACACGCTCACTGCTTCTTGCACGATGGAACTTTGGATGCTGATGTCAGCAGGCATTGTTACTTGACCGTGGGTCGCGGCGCTTTGTCCCATGTTCAACGCACGCGACACTGCATCGCTGCATTGTTACAGGGACTTGTCCCGTTTAACTGCCAGGTAGCGCCGGACCGTGCTCTCGGACTTTTGACCCGTGATAGCCATGATCTCGCTCATCGAATGCCCAGCCGATTCCAGGTCTCAAGAAAGTGCAAGAAGTTCAAAAAGTCTTCGTTATCCTTCATGTCCTTCTGAGATGTGGAAAGTCTTGAGATCCAATTGAGTTCGCTGCTAGATACGTTGGCTAAACTTTCGACAGGCAGATTGCCCCAGTTGATCGGATATGACGTCTGGTTCTCCATGGCCAAGCGAATGTAGCTATTTACGTTTTATTCTCTCTTTCTCTCCACATCTCCTTCCTTTCCACCCTCTTAACCCCCAGCCTGTTTGCAACTTCGTTGTCTATGGCCCAAACTCCAGTAAACCACCTCAGTCTTTATGTCTCTCTCTCCTCGGTAACCCCTCTCTCCTTTCGATGCCCTTTTTGTCTATGGCCCCACTGAAATTCGACAATGCGGTTATTCGTAAGTGAGACTTTAGGATAATAGTCCTATGCTCACTCGTGCGCTGCGCGCACTCATGAGCCGGACTATTATCCTAAAGTCTCACTTACGAATAACCAACCATTATCCACTTTCCATTTGTCCCCACGATTTACCATTTACGTTCAAAGTAATTTTTTGAAAAGAAAATAGCTAATGATAGACGTGATATTTTTGCAATCATGTACATAGGCAGTTAAAACCCTAATTGTACACTTTGAACCCAAAAATTTACTATCTGTGACTGAAGGCACCACGATTTTGATGAAAACACTGGCTGCGAATTTATGCGTATCGGATGGGCACGTTTTCCGGTCCGAGGAGCGGCGCTGTTTGAGTTGAAGGCTTTCACGTGAGAAGAGAGGAGCAGTGACTGGCTTGCTGTCTGCGAGTCTGCAGTACTTTTTGTTTGATGAATGTTGACAATCGAACAAGTCAAGTACTACTCTAATGCTGTGTCAGTACAAGTTCAATCAAATAACATTGGTACTCTGGTAGGTTATTCACTAAGACTGGCAAGAAGTTCTCAAAATTTCGGTATCCAATAGACGGCGAAGTTTATTTCAAAACCCAATGCAGATACCCGACTGAAAATATTTTAAGTGAGTGACTTGAAAAGTAAAAGTAAAAACCAAATAAGTCATTTTAGGAGAAGTCACACTCTAGGAGTCAAAACCTTGGACCTTTGAAGAAAAGAAAAGCAATATGATGAATTAATGACCCCTCAACTATGGCCAAACCGAATCACGACTTTGAGAAATAAAAAAACTATAATTAAAAAGGAAGAGCTTTTAG
The DNA here is from genome assembly GCA_002269645.1 of Macrostomum lignano. NCBI lineage: Eukaryota > Metazoa > Platyhelminthes > Macrostomidae > Macrostomum > Macrostomum lignano. The sequence goes on from NIVC01000619.1 coordinate 29,110, forward strand.
TTACATGGGTTGCTTAAACTGAGTATTGTTGGTGTTTTGCTCATATATTTTGTTCAAGTGTAATCACTAATTTTACTGTTAACACTTAAGGATTATTCGCAAACGAGTAAGAGTTCAGAGTCAGGTCAGTTGTAAGGGCTAGATAATCTTCGATGAGGTGTCGTCAATCTCAGGCGTATCTGAGAGCTTATCTAACCGAACCTAACATGAACACGGACGAACTTCTTCTTCAGCTTCGGAATCTGCTCCTCCGACACGCTGGACTCGTCCAGGTTGGACAGAGTCTCCTCCAGCACACGTTCGGCCATGGCCTTCTCCTCCTGGCTGGGCACGGCGACGGCCAGGGCTGCGCACAGCAGAAGTCCGAGAGCGAGTTGCCACTTCATGATTGCTTGAGTCGAGTCGAGTCGAGTCGTCGAGCTGTGTGTAGATTGAGTCGAGTTTGAAGTTGAATTCTTGAGACGCTGGGAGTTACGAATTTATGCGCATTGGATTGGCACGTGTTTCCGTTCGGAGGAGCGACTCTACTTAACTTGTCTGCTTTCATGTAAAAAGAGTCAAGCAGTGACATGCTTGTTTTCCTACAAAAATGATGCAGCTTTTGTTTGCTTGACGACAGCTGTCAGTCAAACAGATAACTTTTGAGAGTTCTCTCAGAGCAAGTGTATTCAATTCAACGCGGTCGATTTGACTCTTAGCCGCTGGAGACTGTTTAAACTTTACTGTGTACTCGTAAGCGAAAATTCAACAATGCGGGAACAATTTCTCATAGTAGGGTAACTAAATAACTCTGTTTTATTCCTTTTTGACTGCAAGAAATATTGCACATAGGCATTACTCTATTATCCCACGCGTAGATATGAGTATAGGGCCAAACGTTGTGTCATCTTGAAGAGAGCAAAATTTCCAACAACGGAGCGAAAAAATATCTTTGCAAATGCAACAAATTCAGAGGTAGACTTCAGAGAGGCATTTAAAGTTTAGCTGCAATGCAAACAAGCTGGCCTTCAAATAATTTTGAGATAATTACGAACATTAAGCCCTGATACAGTTCAACTTCTATTGGTCCTTGGGTAGATCTTCAATACGTATAGTTAATAGTTTGTAGTGAAACTACAACATAACTTAGATTTGAATTGCAATGTAACGATATATACCGATTTTTTTCGGCAGCAATTGCGTAAGCTGAAGCCGCGTAGCGGCTGAAGCTTAGTAGAGCAATTGCTGCCGAAAAAAATCGGTACATGTCATTATTGTACCCTTTTGACTTCCCTTGTATATGGCCCAGACATAGTGCGGATGCTGAGTATGAAATGCGATTGTTGCCGGAATGCGCTTTGAAAGGGTTGTAGAGATAATCAATCGTATATGGCAAATTTAGTTGCTCTCTAAATGAAAGGGTTGTAGAGATAATTAATCGTTTATGGCAAATTTAAAGGACAGTGAAGACAGCTAGCCTGGCTGCCATGAGTTAATTCTCAAGTTGATTTTGAGCTTGAATTAATTCTCCTATTCGGAGTGCAAATAGGAAAAGTAGCTATGATTCGCTACGCAAACATTCCTGGCGGAGAAATATGTGGACTCTCCACGGACGAGTTGGCTTTTGTCACCCGAGAGTCGAGCACGCGCTACGTTCTGGAGATGGACAACCTGGATGCGTCGTCCAGTTCCAACGGGCTGCCTGAGCTAGGTAGCGAAGATCTGGAAATTGACGACGATGCGGAATCCACCATCGAAAGTGTGACAACTGGGTCTGATAGAGGCGAGCTGATGAAAGCACCCGAGGGCGGCCAAGACCTGCCGAGAAGCCTCTGTGGTGGTCAGTTCCACAACTGCACATTCAACTTTTACGGAAAGTAAAACAATTGATTCGATCGGTTTGTTCTTAAGAACTTTTTGTGACTATGAAACACTTTCGCCGTGTTGCTATTGTTGTTCCTTGTTTTGATAGCCAAATACATTCGTCTGAAATCCGGCAACAATCGAAAAAAGCCGACAAACAATTAAATTGTTACCGCAAGTATGAATGCCGGAAACCATAGACAAAAGGGAACAATATATTTTATGAGTTAACGACGAGAAGGCTTGGGGCGAGAAACTTAACTGCGAGAAAGAACTGTAAAAGGAAATTAGTCTATGGTAATTTATGACAAACTAAGTTGCAAATAAAAAGTACAACAAAATACCCATACGACTCCCCCCTCCAATTGCGGAGCACGGGGAAAAGAGACTGTAACTGAATTATAAAATGGTGGAATGGCTTAAATTATTGAAACGAAGCGGTTATACAGTTGAAATACGAGCTAAATTTATATGAGGGGTTGAACATTGAGAAATATTGAGAACAATGGAACAGCAGTCAGTAGACGTTATACATTACAAGGTTAATAATAAATGTAATCATTATGGCGTCGGAATTGGACTCGGCGGCCGCTAGAGGTCGCTCTAGGAGTTGATGAGTCCATCGGTTCCTCTGGTTTGGCGGCTTCTTCCGGCAGCGAGTTCGCGGCCGGCTGAACAGCCGACTTCGGAAGCGAAAGTCGCGCCGGCTTGAGGCGATCGATAGAGACAGATTCGGTGTTGCCTGACGGTAGGAAAATAACGAAGAACTTGTCAGTTCGCTGTTTCACGCGATACGGCCCTGAGTACGGCGCCTCGAGCGGCGACCGCACGCGATCGACCCGAACCCAGACGAATTCAGCCATTTCCAGGTCCTTGGGTACGTAGCTCCGTGGTTCGTGCGTCTTCGCGTGTGGACTCGGTAACTCTGTCAGCAGTTCCTGCAGCCGTGTCCGAATGTCCGTTGGGGCGAGTGGTTCAGAAGTTAGAATGCGCAGAACCATCGGAAGCTCGCCGGTAACCCTGGTGAACGGTGATATTCCTTGGTCGTCAGGTGCGACGTGCATCGCGAGGAGAGCCACAGGTAGGTCTGTCAGCCAGTCATTGCCTCGAGCACGTAGCATCGTCTTCAGGGTGCGATGGGCTCGCTCGACCTTGCCATTGGTTTGAGGGTGGTAGGCCGTTGTGCGTAATCGATGAAAACCAATTGATGACGAGACCGAGTGAAAGAATTCTGATTCGAACTGGCGCCCCCGATCAGTGATTACATACAGTGGCACTCCGTAGCGCGAGACCCAAGACGAGACGAATGCATGGGCGACTACTTCCGCGGTTATTGATTCCAGTGGTGTAGCTTCTAGCCAGCCAGTCGAGCGGTCGACCATCGTGAGAAGGTAGCGGGCAGACTGGTGGCCAAAGGTGGTAGCATTAGCTGGTGGAAGTGGTCCCACAATATCGATGTGTACCGCCTCAAAGCGATTTGATGGTAATGCGAAGGCCTGTTGCGGGGAGACAGTGTGGCGAGTGACTTTACTCCGTTGGCAGTCCTGGCAGTTCCAGCAGTAGGTCTTGATGGACTTGCGCATTCCGGGCCAAAAGTAACGTTCTGTGATGAGTTTTGCTGTTTTACGGTAGCCGAAATGACCAAGTCGATGGAAGGAGGCAATTACGGCGTCGCGGAGAGACGGCGGAATGATCGGGCGAGGATACGGCGTTGACGTCTCACACCAAACGACGACGTCTTTGTCCAGAGAATACGATCGAATATTTGGTGCAGGTGAGAACGACTCCGGTCGTTGTGCTTCAGCGATACTGGGCAGATCAACAGGGAATTGGCTTGATGGGGCAGCGACTACAGCGACTGTTGCGATGTTGGACACGCGATCATTCACTGGGAAGTCAGGCAGTCGAGAAAGGGCATCAGCTATTACGTTGTCTGCACCGCGAATGTACTGGACATCTGCCACGTACTCGGACAAGATGGTCAAGTAGCGCTGATTGCGATCTGACGTAGTGGTGCGATTGGCGTGGAAGGCCTGAGCTAGTGGTTTATGATCGGTGAACAAGGTCACGCTCAGTCCTTCAATGAGGTTGCGGAAGTGCAACACTGCCAGGTACGCCGCGAGTAGTTCTCGATCGAACGTGCTGTACATCCTTTGAGATGATGACAACTTCTTGCTGAACATGCCAAGAGGTGACGTTCCGGTTGAAGAGGTTTGATGCAGAACGGCACCAACACAGTCGGCTGAGGCATCAGTGTACAGGTGGTACGCAGTACAGTTGGGGTCCGGATGATGCAGCAGTAGTCTCTCTGAGAGAGCTTGTTTGATGTTTTCGAAAGATTTCTGATGCTGCTCTGCCCATTGGAAGTTTCCTGCTGACTGTAGTGATGCAGTGAGTAGGTCTTGCAGCGGACAGATGCGGTCGGCAAATTTGGGAACGAATCGACGGTAGAAACCGACGACACCGAGGAAGCGCCGAAGTGCGTTCGAATCCGTGGGTGTCGGCCAGTCAGTGATTATTTGGATCTTCTTCTGGAGAGGTTTTATTCCTTCAGGAGTCACGCGATGGCCAAGGAAATCTACCTCGGACTGAAAGAATTCGCACTTCTTCAAATGAACCTGTAGGCCGTGTGTTCTTAGGCGGTCCAAAACTTGTTCCAAATGCGAGTAGTGGTCCTCACGAGTCTTTGAGAATATCAGGACATCATCGATGTAAGAGATGACGAATGACAGTCCGTGAAAAACAGAGTCGATGAAGCGTTGAAATGTTTGTGCTGCATTCCTCAGGCCGAAGGGCATGCGTGTGTACTCGAACAATCCAAACGGTGTGGTGATAGCGGTTTTGCAAATATCCTCTTCGGCGACTGGAATTTGATGAAAGGCGCGAACAAGGTCTAACTTTGAAAACACAGTGCTTCCGTGTAGGTACCGAGTGAAGGTTTGAATTTGTGGAACCGGATAGTTGTCCGGCTTTGTTTGTTTGTTCAATTCGCGATAGTCACCGCACGGACGCCAGCCAGCTCCCTTGGGTGCCATGTGGAGGGGTGACGCCCAAGGGCTTGAGGAAGGTCTGAGGTAGCCAGCATCGATTAGTTGCTGAAACTCCTGCTTTGCAGCCTGTAGTTTTGCAGGGTGCAGGATATTTTGTTGTACTTTTTATTTGCAACTCAGTTTGTCATAAATTACCATAGACTAATTTCCTTTTACAGTTCTTTCTCATAAACCCATAAGTTTATCATTTAGATGTACGAACTAAAAACATGTGCAGGAAAGCAACTGAAACAAGTGTCCATTAAAATAACTGCTACAAACACTGCCGGGTTGCTGAATTGTAGTGAAAATATTGGGTCAGGTGCGATGTATTAATTGTTTAAAAACATTGGTGATATTTTGAGTTGTAGAAGATGACAAGTTGTGACTTTAAAAAACTTATTTTGGGTGCATTTTGGGTTATTTTGGACCGAAAGCTTCCTGACGACTACTAGTCGATAAGACGGCGAGTCGATATGACTGAATTCTTAGAAACAGGGAAAATGATCGCAGAAATTGAACCAAATAAAGCACACAGCTAAATAGAGACTCTGTGTGCACATTGATCTTTGTGTAGCAGCTTATACGGGGGCTTGTGGACAACCTTCTTAAACTGGCTGGCTTGCACATAACAATCACATTTCAATCATTAAGAATCACTCCAGAAAGTGCAAAAAATTCCAAAATTTTGAGCTCGTACATTAACCAAAATGAATAAGAGCGTGAAGTCGCATCTTATAGAATTAATACAAAAGCTTGTAGAATAGTTGGTTGCGTATATAGTCAAAATATAGACATGTGTAATACCGTATTAGCTTTCGTTTCAGTGTGAGAGCCTCGACCGGCTTCCGAACTCTTCCCGAACCCACCATACTCCATGACATGGGCCAAATTGATCAACCGCCATAGGCTCTCGTAAACGTAACTTCGAAACTGACTAAATTCAAATAGACCAAACTGAAATACAAACATTTACACTAAAAAACGCTCGAGTTGAGGGTTACCTGTTTGATAGACAGCTTTCATCAAACAAGCAAAGGCTGCAGCATATTCGCAGTCTGTGCTCCACCCCGCTCACGTGACATCAATTCCAACGACTTTTCTCCTAGGACCGGAAACACGTGCCAATCTGATGTGCATAAATTCGGAACTGCCGACTGCTCAACACAACAATCTCACATTCGACTCAATCTACACAGCTCGAAGACTCGACTCGACTCAAGCAATCATGAAGTGGCAACTCGCTCTCGGACTTTTGCTGTTCGCAGCCATGGCCGTCGCCATGCCCACCCAGGAGGAGAAGGCCCAGGCCGAACGTGTGCTGGAGGAGACTCTGTCCAACCTGGATGAATCCAGCCTGTCGCAGGAGCAGAGCCCGAAGCTGAAGAAGAAGTTCATCCATATTCATTTCGGTTAGATGAGCTCTCTGCTATATCTAAGATCAAAGTCGTTTCATGAAACATTGAGTCTGACTGACACTGACAACTGACAACTGACCTGATTCTGAACTCCGACTCTGACCACCTAATTATTAGTTGTTAACTGCTCCATTCTAGTGAGCAGTTTTACTAAATATAACGAAAATTCAAATCTTGCTTTAGCATAAACTACATCTAAAAACTTTGTGTTGCTTGCATTTGTATTAATTAAAGTCGCCAAATCGAAAGGCAATGTGTGTTGAACTATTTTAAAAATTTATATGATAATAGTTATCACTTTTAAAGACTTTGGACATTAGCAACGATGAATGTTTATCGCCAAGCTGCAAATGAAGAATGATTTTACACTTTTATATCATTCAAAACTTTTAACTGCTTTCATTCATTTCCGACGGGAACTGGCTTTAAAGGCATAAAACATCTTGTAGCTGCTGCTGTCTAGGGATACTTGTTTTTTAGATTAGTGTCGGATAATTTCTTCGGATGCGCTTTTTAGTGCATACTGCAAAAGGTCTCGCATTATTTTGCCATTTCAAGGGTTTGTGTTTTAAAATGCGGTATAAAAAGCACTTTTGTGAGGGCCGATTTGTTCTCTGGCAGATTCTGTAAACATTTTTTAAACACAAGATGAATAGCCGTGTACGAGCTAGAAATGTAACTTTAGTCTTGCATTTTGAGCAAAACATTCTCGAACGACACTTTTTGTTTTTCTTCTCTTCAGCCGAGCGCCGTGCTTTTGAATTTGAGAAGACTGCCTTTGAATATTCCTGCATGGTTATGTGACGGTTTTTCGACTTTTTAATCAAACAGTCTAATTCTTAAACAAACAGTATCTCATGCAAACAAATTCTAACGAAAGAGGCCGTAGAGGTGCTATTAGCTCTGATCTCCCTATCCCCATTGCTGCTTCAGGTCGACAACCGGCTTTGCAAGTTTGCGGCCAAATTGGTCACTTGTTCTGCACGTCCGTGCCGCCCCTACCTAAACGAGTATCACCCTAATTAGAGTCACCTCTCTGACTGACTTTCAGTGTTAGCTAAAACTGGCTGCGGCACAAAGTGACACAAATCATCTTAGTACGAGCTAAGCTGAATAAACTCCCTCATCAATCCGACAATGCTCCCTCATCAATTTTCTGAGAGACAGTTGTCATCAAAAAGCATACCCTCCATTGCTGCAAGGAAATCACGTAAAAATTTCTCAGTCTGTGTTCACCGTGAAAGACTTCTAACCAAAAAGCGTCGCTAGTCGGACCGGGAACAGCGGAACCTTCCGACTGCTCAGAAACTTAACAATACAGCTACACACAGAAGGCCGTCGACAACGCTAAGAAGTGGCTAAGGGTTAGGGCTAGGGTTAGGATCGGTAAATCTGTCTGTCGCACAACATCTGTGATCAAACTCGCTTCATCGAAAGGCCAAGGCAAGGCTTGTGGGTACTAAGAGCTCACAGACAGCTGACACTACTCTGAACTCTGACCCGTGACCGCTTTATTATTGACTGATCAGAATTAACAAAGCAAGGACAGTCTGTCCAAGCTATCAGCACCTTTAAACGGTTTTTTGAAGTTATTATTTACTCTGATTTACAAGTTATACGACATTGGATTGGTACTTGAGTTTATACAGTAGCAATGCACTTCGGCAACGGCTGGCGGTTCAATGCGTCAGCGGTCAGCAAGGAGGAACCCTTCTGGTAAACTACGAGTAGCTTGTAATGGTAGGCCAACGGGCGACAACAGGAACCCCAGCGTTCCACTCATCCCGACGCCAGGGCTGGAATGCTTCATCGTCCAACGAGAACTGCAGAAACGCCTAGCTGAGATCAATATTCGAGAAATTCTTGCCGCTGACAGTCGTGAAAAGAGCTAGTCAATTTTTGGCAGCGGGTAGCCGTCCAGTTCCACGAGAGCGTTCACGGTCTGCTAGAAGTCGGCGCACACCTGGAGCCTGCCGTCGGACATCATCGCGGGAACGGTCTGAAATGCCAGGTCGGACGACTTTACCCCTGGCTGACCTCCTTGCGTAGCTTATGCTCCACTTTTTCTTTTAATGTGAGGGGCACGGAGCTGGCTTTAAAAAACCGAGAACAGTCTCCCTCCTTGACGCCGATGGATAGAGGTGCGCCGTTGAATGTGCCCAGTTCCTGGAACACCTGGGGGAATTCGCCCGAAATTTTTCAATGTCGGAAGCCGTTGAAGACAGTCGTTTAACTGAGCGCCAGTTCAGTCGCATGCTGTGCAGCCAGTTCCAGCCGAAGATATTTGGTCCGCTGTCCGCCACAAATAGCAGCAGTTGCAAAGTGGCTGTCCTGCGCCGTTTCTTGATTGGGATGACCAGTCTACCGAGCATCTCGACAGCCTGGTCAGAATATGTGTTAAGACGGATTTCGGTTGATTTCAGCTGGAGCTAGCTCAGATTCGTTGGAACATTGTCATGAGCGAGCTGCTCGGCAGCCCCAATTCGGCCCCGGTACAGAAGGTCGGCTACGCGGACGATTTTATCGCCACTGTGGCTGGACCATCACCCGCGGTCCTAAGAGACCTACGAGTATTTGAGGCTTTCATTCACCGTGCCGAACGCTAAGCACACAGCTGCGGTCTCAAGCTCTCTGAGCCTAAAAGCGTGGCTATTACGCGTATGTACAGCCACCGAAACTGGAGAACCGAACCGCTCTCCCTGGAAAGCAGAAGCGGTCGCAAAATTCGTTAAGAAGATCATCAACATGCGATCGAATCTTCCTTCGCAAGGTGCTACCGCTAGACTCTGGAGACCTAACCAGTGGGCATCAAAGGTAGCCAAACGAAACCTACCCAACAGAGGACCAGGACAAACAAGTCACTAATGATTTCAATTCCGTGTCAAGCATACACGACACAAAGTTGTTTCGGCAACGCGCAAGAGCAGGAGGGAGGGAGGGATCAGAATTTGTTGATTTATATCTTATTAAGTTATGGCAGGCTCAATTTAAACAGTAGACCCATCAAAAAGGTAGATCTGACGGTTCCTACCTGCAGCGCTATCAGGCTACTGCCAAGAATGCCCTTCATGCCGTTTTGGTGTTAGGCCGGATGCCAGATGGAACTCGGCTTGGCAGTTTTGCTTCGTGGCTATGTAGGCACCTAGTCATTAATTTCTGGGAAACTATCTTAGCATGACTTAGAATAAAAATGAATCAATTTGTCGGGAAACCCAAAGCCTAAATAGATAAATAAAATATCCATTCAGCGCTTATTCAAGTCAAAGACAAAACCCCACGTCGCCGCTTCACCGATTTCCCAGTTTCGTGCAGTTTACTACCTGAGAAAATATCTCAAGAAATAATGGACAACTGACTAAGAGTAACTGAACGCAGCGAGTTTTCTACATTTGCACTGAGAAATACCTTAAGAGGTACTGGTTTGATTGACAGCTGCCATCCAACAAGCATATGTGTATGCTGCATAATATTCTTAGACAACCAAGCGTGCATTCTTTACTCACGTAAAGCCAGAAAAATCAACAACTTTGCTCCTAGTACCGGAAACACGTGCCAATCTGATGTGCATAAATTCGGAACTGCCGACTGCTCAACACAACAATCTCACATTCGACTCAATCTACACAGCTCGAAGACTCGACTCGACTCAAGCAATCATGAAGTGGCAACTCGCTCTCGGACTTTTGCTGTTCGCAGCCATGGCCGTCGCCATGCCCACCCAGGAGGAGAAGGCCCACGCCGAACGTGTGCTGGAGGAGACTCTGTCCAACCTGGACGAGTCCAGCCTGTCGCAGGAGCAGAGCCCGAAGCTGAAGAAGAAGTTCATCCATATTCATTTCGGTTAGATGAGCTCTCCGCTGCATCTGAGATCGAAGTCGCTTCATGAAATATTGAGGCTGACTGACACTGACAACTGACAACTCACCTGACTCTAAACTCCGACTCTGACCATCTAGTTATTAGCTGGTAACTGTTCCTATCTAGTGAGCAGTTTTACTAAATATAACGAAAACTCAAATTTTGTTTTAGCATCAACTACAAAAGCTTTGTCTTGCTTGCATTGGTATTTATTCAAGTCGCCAAATCGAAAGGCAATGCGTGTCGGACTTTAAATTTATATGACAGTAGTTATCAGTGATAATTTTGTAGAGATAAATAAGTTCCATCACCTGTTTTTGTTGAATAGTTTTCTTTATCAACTATGGTATTTTATTGGAGAAAATTTCATTTATGACATAGTTGATCAATTAGTGATCACGTTTCAGAGTTGTAACGACGCATTTTAATCGCCAAACTGTTGCAGTACAAAAGAAAAATGATTTAACTCTCATTTATTTCAAAATTATTAACTTATTTCATTTATTACCAAAGGGAACTCGTTTTGAATGCATAGCATGTGCAAAATTGCTTAAACTGGTAAATAAATGGCATATAAATTAGGCATGAACCGTTATAGGATAATGTACAGTTATTCGTAAGTGAGACTTTAGGATGATAGTCCGGCTCGCGAGTGTGCGCAGCTGCACAGGACTATTAAAGTCTCAGTAATATCCACAGATACTAAAAACACTAGATGGGTCACTTAATGCAAATTCGCTCGATGTCTGAATAGCCTACTCTCTTCTGGGCATATGAGCGCGCAAGACTATCGATTTTTGTTTTTCCACGTCAGCGCTATGGTTTGAGCCATAGACAAAAGTGTCTAGCAACGAAATTCAGCTTACTACGAGGGAGAATCAAAAAGTAGTAGTAGGGGTTCACCATGGCTTTCCTATGAGAAATCAGAGCTAAGCAAGGAGTATATTTGTCTAACTTTTCTCCTTTGCAAGTACGCTATTTTGTTTTCCAAGTGTTGCCAAGACTAATCAGGGAGAAGCCACTTCAGAGAGAAGACGTCAATTAAGCGGCGCATCAGATTGTCCTTTCAGGAAGAGGGCGTTTGTGAAGTTACCATGAAGCTGATGAGAAAAAAGTTGCAAGACGTCTGCACAGAGCCAAATTTACCAGCCGGATCAAGCGCATCTTTTGCCGAAACCGTGCCGACGACACGCACAGATGAGGGGCTTCAATGCAGTTTGCTTCTCCTGACACATCAATCGAAGCCATGGAATATGTTGCTGGCTACGTGTAGCAAAAAGTGGTGCACTGGATTGCCTGGATTGCAAGGAAACTCTGACCGCTCAAATCCCATCTGGAGTTCACTTGGCCAACAAGCAGTACAGTGTTGTTCACACTGGATTGACAGCACCATCGTAAGCAGTTCTGGAAAGTTTCAGTCTTTTGGAATCTTTTTGGCTCATTACCGAAGACTAAATTGCTGCAGAATCTCGTGAGCCATTCAATATTGAGACGCTTCCGACACGCAAATGACGTGCTCCGTGCGTCAAATTCGCTTGTCTCAGGCTGCATCACTGGTGCCGCTGTGAGGCCAAATCGCTGAAGGATAGGACAGTGCGATGCTCAGCAAGCAGAAAGATGAGTAAACCCAATTAACCTTTGTATTTGTAATAAACATTTAGTATCAGTATTTCGAGACAGTATTTCGTTCTGTCATTCTTCTTCAATTTGTTGATGCACATTTGCTTCTAAGTTCAACTAACTAGCTTAAACTAAAAAACTTATTTGGTTTATATAAATGCTTTTGTCGTTCCCCATTGCTATACATGTATAATACTTATTTTTGTGAAATCATCTTTGTTTATATGAAAAGCTGATATGACCTGTGCATAAAAATACACAAGTGCTACGTGCATGCCACTATTAACAATTTTTTACGAAGCCCACATTTTTGTTCAAAGTTTTCATTGCCCGTCCGTGTGATAGAAAAATGAGGACCTGAAATGTCATAACTTTTCAATCTGCATCATAATAAAATTTTACTTGATGCACAATTATATCAAAAAAACTCTATACAGACGCCCAATTAAAAGTAGCTTATTCATTAAATAGGCGAGTGACCCATCTAGTGTTTTTATTATCTATGGTAATATCTAAATTATCGAATTTCAGTGGGACCATAGACAAACAATGCATGGAATGAAGAGAGAGGATACAGAGAAGAGAAACATAAAGCTGGACGTGAAAAGACTTACGTGGTTTACTGGATTTTGGGCCATAGACAAAAAGTTGCAAACAGGGGATTAAGAGGGTTGGAAAAGAATGAGATGCGGAGATTAAGAGAGAATAAAATGTGAATTGCTACATTCGTTTGACCATGGAGAACCAGCCACTTACCGTCCACTACACAAAAAAATAGTTTGTCCGTACTTTGTTTTAACGTTTACTATAATAGTCATCTATTATCCCGAGTTTGAATTCTTTATTCTATAGTCATTCCAATCTATGCATTATCCAGTGAAGTTTATGTGAAGCAATAAATTGAATGTGCTTAAGGTTTAACCATAGACAATGCGAATGATCTTCCATTGTGGGAACTATTTCTAGAAACAAAGACAGGGGTAAAGAGTAAAGGACTAAAGGCCAATCAACAACATTTTCAATCCATTTTGTTTTTCTCCGGCTTTGTAAGCTGGTGTGACTGGCAGCTACTGTTAACTTCCAATGCCAAGGTCCGTCGACGTGAATTCGACCAAAAAATCTCTAAAATTGATTCACTTTGCTAAAAATTAGTTGATTTTGGCATCTTACACAGCTAGGAGTCAAATTGCAGCGAGTTTGATAAACGAGTACATGTACTGTGAAATATTTCTAGCGGTACTCGTTTGATTGGCAGCTGTCGTCAAACAAAGAAAGGCTGCATAGTACTCTCGCAGACAAGCAAACCGTGTAGCTATGCTCATGCTCACGTAAAAGCAAAAAAGTCAAACAACGATGCTCTTTGGACCGGAAACACGTGCCAATCCGTTGCGCATAAATTGGGAACTCCCAACTGCTCAAGAACTCAACTTTAAACTCGACTCAATCTACACACAGCTCGAAGACTCGACTCGACTCGACTCAAGCAATCATGAAGTGGCAAATCGCTCTCGGACTTTTGCTGTGCGCAGCCCTGGCCGTCGCCGTGCCCAGCCAGGAGGAGAAGGCCATGGCCGAACGTGTGCTGGAGGAGACTCTGTCCAACCTGGACGAGTCCAGCGTGTCGGAGGAGAAGGCCGTCGACAACGCTAAGAAGTGGCTCAGGGTTAGGGCTAGGGTTAGGATCGGTTAAATCTGTCTGTCGCACAAAATCTGAGATCGAACTCGAAGTGTTTCGAACTCGCTTCATCGAAAGGCCAAGACTCGTGGGCACTAAGAGCTCACTGCTGACCGTACTCTGAACTCTGACCTGTGACCGCTTTATTGACTGATCAGAATTACCAACAAATATAACAGCAATGACAGTCTGTCTAAGCTAACAGCACCTTTTGGAAGTTATGTTAAGTTTTATTTGCAAGTTATACGACATTAAACGGATTGGTAGTGGAGTTTCTTTGCAGGAAGTGATTATTAAAATGATTTTTACTGACTTTTCTAGGCAGCAAATTTTTTTTACTCATGATAGGGCTAGAAAGAAATACTAATCGTACGAACTTCACAACTCTTAACTTAATTCGAGATCTTAGCACCTCGTTGGTGGTTTCTTCTCCTCGTGATTGTTCCCAGTGGAGTATTGATTCAAATATCGTCATTGTGGGAACTGATTTCTAGAAGCAAACAAGGACGGGATTGCGGGAACGCCGGTCTAAAAGCGAATTTGCTACATTTTCAATCCAATTTGTTTGTTTCGAAGAACTCCTTTGTGAGCTGATGGGACTGGTAGCTACTAAGATCGTACTAACTTCCAATGCCAAGTTCCTTCGACGTGAATTCAACCAAAAAATTGATTCACTTTGAAAATAATGTTTTGTTTCTAGGTGTCCCATACAACTAAGAGTAAAAAATGCAGAGTTTTATACACCTGCAATCTGAAATATCCCAAGCTGTACTTGTTTGATCGATAGTCGTAAAAAATTATTCTGACAACATGCTTCAGACTATGCGTCTTTTAGGATGTTTTTGAGCATTTTCACTTGTATGCGTATCTGTTCTCACAGTACTCACAATTGGTGACGAACATGTTTAGAAACAAAAATGTTTCCCCGAAGAGATCCACACTCTGGGACACTTTTGCAATAAGACACTTCTGTGGGAAGAGATTCACATAAGGACCACTAGGAACACTTTGTTATAGACTCTAGTCTAGTAGTCCTTGGATTCAAAATGGCACATCCCACAAGACATCTTATCTTTTAGTAAGAGACACACTCAATAGGATGTATTCTAAGACAGGTGTCGCAAACCCGGCCCGCGAAGCCTGATCTTTATCCGACCCTTGGGTTCTTTGAAATTTCACAATAGCAATCCGGCCCGCTCAGGCCTGTCTCTTCTTAGCTCCCCCTCTCTCTTCTCTCCTCTCTCCCCTCTCTCCTCTCTTCTTCTCTCCTCTCTCCTCTCTTCTCTTATCTCCGCCTTTCTCCTTCTCCTCTCACCCTCTTCTGCTCTTCTCTCCCCTCTATCCCCTCTTCCCTAATCCCTCGTGTTATTATCCTCTCTTATCTTCTCTCTCATCCCATCTCTCGCTTCTCCTCTCCCATCTTCTATTCCCTCTCTTCTTCTCTTTCATGAGCTGGATTCTTTATCAGGACCTTGAGGTAAAAAGTTTGCCGACACCCCTGTTCTAGGAAATTATCTTAGAGATGCATTCTTAGAAACACATCCCGGAACATTGCAATTAAGAGACACGACAAAAATACTTTCTCTATAGCTTAGTAATAGTCCATCAAGTTCACTAATCAATAACTCAAGTTAAATACCTTAGCGTTTTGACAAGAAAATCAGGGAATGAATTAAGAAACAAATATCCTGTCAGTCATTCCTACATTATGACCATGTTCTCCATCCCAACCGTAGCTATCAAGCATGCTAATACGACAGAAACTAAAGACGTAGGCCAACTCAGGATTGAGAATTGATTGGGATGGCGCCATGTATACCATTCAATTTTCTCTTCCCCACGTTGATTCTTTTTGATCGACTGTTACTCAGTCTACAATGTGGCTCCGCTCCTACCCCAGATCCCTTGGGAATCATTTAATTAGCCAAAAGGATACACTCACGCACAGACACTCCCCATCTGCCGGCAGACTAAGCAACAGTTCAGTCAAGTGTAATTACTAGAGCGAGACGGAACTTTCTCCAGCTTCCACATGAAAAATATTGCTGGCTACTTCTGTCGCTCTCGTCTCCTTGGCGACCAGAAAGCTGCTTTGTGTTTTTGCAATTAAATACAGGGGGGAGGCTGTGGGGCACCGGAAACTGGGCTGGTCCTCATCACGCATAATTTTGTACAGTGATGTCGGAGATGGCTACAGAGTCACCCGGTTATATTCTATTGGAAGAGTCCTGGGTAATTTGATTCGATTTCGTTCAGTTTGGGGCTTGAACAAGCGCCGCGTACACAAAGATTTGACTTTTTGTGTACCCCCAAGGAAGGAACAAGTACGTTCTTGCCTGACGCTGAGAAAGTCAGGGCCGCTTTACAATCTGAGTGAATGCATGCCGGAGTGTGTGTGCTCAGGCGTCGGTGAAATGTGCGTAACTGTTTGCCTCCTCGCTGTCGCCTTGTCTTGCTGCAGCAAAAATCCTAAAAGCCCAGAAACTGGCTAACATAATTTGTGGCATTAGGAAACAAGGCGATACGGCTAACGACAAGCACTCTACAAATCCTATTATATTTTTCTGGGCGACGATGTCACAATCCAAACTTTTTTCAACGGATCTAAATCCTGCCAAATCCCTTGCAGATCCCCATAAACAGCGATTTCCGCTCACCTTGGCGGCAGCGGCCTGCAGCCGTCTGCTTTGCACAGCCGGAGCCGCCTCCCGCCGCCGCCTCCAGCCGCATCTTTCGTCGTCGCTCTGCAGCTGCGCTTCATCGCTGAACGCCGCCGCCAGTGGTAACTGGGGCGATGCGGCCTCGGACGTAGCCGCAGAGGAATCCTCGCCGCCTTTGGTTGCCACGCGGAGGCGGCATGCCGTTGCCGTGACTGCAGCCGCCGCCGGCCAAGTCCGCTGCCGCTGTCCCTCTAGCTGTTTGCCACTGAAGTCCTGGTGCCGAAGCAGCGTCTGGATGGATCGCCTGGACAGCTGAGAGAGCCGGCCGTCGTCATTCTCGAAGGTCGCCGCCGTTGTCGACACCGCTGACTCCTCGTCCGCCGAGGCCATCGAGCCGACTGCCGTCGACCAGCGTCTGCGCGAGGCAACGCAGCCGCCGCCGCCTCCGTCGCTGGTTTCGCCGCTTTTGAAGCCGCCGGCCTCGCCGATCGTCTGCGATCGCGGAAGTCGCCGCCGCGGTGCTGGCAGCTCTCCGCGGCTGTTGTCGACTTGACTGACCTTCCCAGCTTCAGCAGCCGACACAGGGCTGATGTCTGTTGAGCAGAATTTTAGAGTCGAGATAAGAATCGGAGAAACTTTGGGCAAATTCTGCGGGTGCCTTGAGAAATGAACAGAGCGTGGAGAGCCACTCGTACTCCGGCTCAATTCCGCTCTCGCCGCTGCTGCGTAGCAAAGCAAAGACTAGGGAGAGTGGGAGAAGTGTTGTGAGTAGCTTTGGCTTGGCTTTCATTGGGTATTCACCTTCCTCGTGTCTCCGCTCTCCTCTCAGTCTCGTTTACTTAGTTCTGCCCCAGAGGCTTCTCAGGGCCGCACTCAAATTGACAAATGGGAGTCAATTCCCTCTCCCCGCCTGTCTCCCTTTACTCGCTCCGACTATTTTTTGCCCATCGCTTTTTCAGCGAGGCTGAGCAGACTGGGCCCCAGGTATCCCAACACTAGTCTGACATCCTAGTGCCAACAATCCGGCTTTATTTATGCTATCTCCAGCACTTGTTCGCCATTTTTATTCCCATCAGTGAATATTCCCAGACAGAGAGCTGAAGCCGCCGGTTTCTCCATTATTTTTTTTTCCTCCCTTAACCATTTGAGCCTCGGGGAGGGATCAATCCCTTCCCACGCAAGCGACCGATTTCTGGGTCGAATTCCCTATGAAAATCCCTGAGTAGAGACGGAGCTGCTGCGGAGATGGGAGAGCCAGCGGGAGTCAAAAGTACCTTCAGCAACAGGCCGCCAGATCGCATTTAGCAGAGGGCTGCGGACGACTCTCGGAGGGATGAAATGGGTGCAATCCAATCCAGTATATTCATTTATGCATTCGGGCTGTCTCAGCAATCTATAATATTTACTATAAATTACCAATTGCTTTTTAAACAAGTTAATTATCACGCATTAACAGGCTCATCAGCAGTTCAGATACCTCCCAGTCTCCTGGCCAACCGATCCATCGAAGCCTTCAGCTCTGATAGAGCCTCATCACCTTGGGATGATTCAGCCTCGGACACGGTAGTCAGCGAGCTGGAACAAAGGCTGGAAGAAAGGACACCTGAGCAGTCCTGATCGAGATCAACCAGTTCGAGCTGTTGGTCTTTGTCTCCGAGCCAGGTGGAGACGCGGTCAATCCGCTGCTGCCGCTGCGTCATTTTTGACTCGCGCTGGGTTTTTATCAATCAATCAAAATTCCCGTTTGAACCTACATGCCCGGATGCCTCTAGTCTCAGTGCTCTCGGGTAACAGGAACTTCGCGCCTGCACCAGCCGCTTCAATCCTTCCGCCTTTCTATGCGCACTGCAGCAGAACGGGGCAGACTGCCTAGGCTGCGGGATGTGTTCCTCTCTGCCCTTGAAGAAAAACTTCAAGCCTGTGTCTCTCTCCCTATCTCTCTGTATTTTTACTTGCTTCAGTAAAAATTGCATTCTTCTTATTAACCTGCAGCCCTCTGATACCAATTGCTTTTAATTGGTCCCACTAACGCCATAGAAGGGGTAATATAGTATGCACTGCATAGGCTGGTTGAAGCAAAGCTTTAGCAATGGACTCGGGAAATCCGGAAAGCTTCTGGTAGCTGAACTGAGGGACGGGAGCGAACTGAGGTCTGCATGATAAACAAATTTCACTGTACGACTTGCTTCCCAACTAGATCGACTTGGTTGGAAGCAACAAGGCAGGTGGAAGATCCGTGCGTGTGCGTGCGTTTTGCTACACCGATAGCACCCTGTACTGATTCAAAGTTCTGTTTTGAAATTTAGTCATTCAATCATGCTGGATTGCATGCATGCATGCTGGACATGACATTGCATTACATACTGGACATAACTGGTACATCAACAGATAATCGCCCCCATCAAATGATGCTCATTAGTGACACGCACCACAAGCTATTTGCATAAATAATGATGATGAAGCATGGACTTATCCCAGGCTCCAAATAACAGATGCAGTACAGATTTTTTTCTGTTTTTTTCAATAAATTACAAGCCTTAAAACATACTCGTACCTTCCCACTTCTCTACTTCTAGTAGGCATCTTAGCTTGCTAATCAGACCAGGCCGATGAAATATTTATGCTACAAGGACTGAATTAGCTCGTATGCAAGTTGTGTCACAAGTTGTGGATGAGAAGGTACGCCCCCGACAATAAATTGGGTGCGCCTGAAGAGAACAGCCTCATAAACATTCATTTAATGAAATGTCGAATTGAGGTTGAGTTGTCATTGTGCACCTATGATAAAACTGTCTTCATCATTTCGAAGTTCCCAAAGGCCCGTCAGGCTGTTAATGATGATGATGATGATGAACTCAAAGTTTTCGTACCACCTCGTAAAGGCTGATCTTACCCATCGAATGCATCAAAATCTTCTGAATTGACAGTCGTTTAACTTGCGAGCTAGACGTAAAATTATAACAAAAGGCCTGCAACTTGGATCTCGCAAATGCAGCTGCTCCACGCCCCAATAGGCTGGCAAAAATGTTGGCAGCCCATTCACAACGGCGGTGGCACCCTCCCTCTCACAGCAGGCTTGGCCCCTCTGTTTCCAATTGAAGCAGTTTCCTATGCAACAACTAACTGTGGTGCTGGCGCCTCACAATGCCACACCCATAATTACGCCACACGATTGAGCCCTCACGATGGCGCTCCCAAAGACGCGCCCCCAGCAAAAATACTTGGCTACAAAGATCAAACGCTTACCATTGCAGCTGGGTTTGCAAAGTCGCACTGCACAGTAGCCGCTCCAATTGGACATGATGCGGAGAACTGCACCGACTTCACAGTCTGTTTTCACAGTTTCACAGTTGATAAACTTCACAGTCTAGACTTGAATCAAGATCTGTCCAGCTTAAGACCGACTTGTTATGTTAGGTACGGTCTCAGAAAGTAAGAATAGGTCGATTTGCGGTTGGATGGATGAATACAGCACATAAGATAGAGTTGGACTGAACCAATCAGCGTGAGCTTCAGCTTGTCGCTCAGTTTATCTCAGTGCCTGTCTCAGCTTGTCAGTCGAGTTGTATCCTGTGTGTGTCTCAGTGCCTGCAACAGCTTGTCAGTCGAGTTGTATCCTGTGTGTGTCTCAGTGCCTGCAACAGCTTGTCAGTCGAGTTGTATCCTGTGTGTGTGTCTCAGTGCCTGCAACAGCTTGTCAGTCGAGTTGTATCCTGTGTGTGTGTCTCAGTGCCTGCAACAGCTTGTCAATCGAGTTGTATCCTGTGTGTGTGTCTCAGTGCCTGCAACAGCTTGTCAGTCGAGTTGTATCCTGTGTGTGTCTCAGTGCCTGCAACAGCTTGTCAGTCGAGTTGTATCTTGTGTGTCTCAGTGCCTGCAACAGCTTGTCAGTCGAGTTGTATCCTGTGTGTGTCTCAGTGCCTGCAACAGCTTGTCAATCGAGTTGTATCCTGTGTGTGTCTCTGTGCCTGCAACAGCTTGTCAGTCGAGTTGTATCCTGTGTGTGTCTCAGTGCCTGCAACAGCTTGTCAGTCGAGTTGTATCCTGTGTGTGTCTCAGTGCCTGCAACAGCTTGTCAGTCGAGTTGTATCCTGTGTGTGTGTCTCAGTGCCTGCAACAGCTTGTCAGTCGAGTTGTATCCTGTGTGTGTGTCTCAGTGCCTGCAACAGCTTGTCAGTCGACTTGTATCCTGTGTGTGTCTCAGTGCCTGCAACAGCTTGTCAGTCGAGTTGCATCTTGTGTGTGTCTCAGTGCCTGCAACAGCTTGTCAGCCGAGTTGTATCCTGTGTGTGTCTCAGTGCCTGCAACAGCTTGTCAGTCGAGTTGTATCCTGTGTGTGTGTCTCAGTGCCTGCAACAGCTTGTCAGTCGAGTTGTATCTTTTGTGTCTCAGTGCCTGCAACAGCTTGTCAGTCGAGTTGTATCCTGTGTGTGTCTCAGTGCCTGCAACAGCTTGTCAGTCGAGTTGTATCCTGTGTGTGTGTCTCAGTGCCTGCAA
The DNA here is from genome assembly GCA_002269645.1 of Macrostomum lignano. Taxonomy (NCBI): domain Eukaryota; kingdom Metazoa; phylum Platyhelminthes; family Macrostomidae; genus Macrostomum; species Macrostomum lignano. The sequence continues at coordinate 49,709 of NIVC01000619.1, forward strand.
CAGCTTGTCAGTCGAGTTGTATCCTGTGTGTGTCTCAGTGCCTGCAACAGCTTGTCAGTCGAGTTGTATCTTGTGTGTCTCAGTGCCTGCAACAGCTTGTCAGTCGAGTTGTATCCTGTGTGTGTCTCAGTGCCTGCAACAGCTTGTCAATCGAGTTGTATCCTGTGTGTGTCTCTGTGTCTGCAACAGCTTGTCAATCGAGTTGTATCCTGTGTGTGTCTCAGTGCCTGCAACAGCTTGTCAGTCGAGTTGTATCCTGTGTGTGTCTCAGTGCCTGCAACAGCTTGTCAGTCGAGTTGTATCCTGTGTGTGTGTCTCAGTGCCTGCAACAGCTTGTCAGTCGAGTTGTATCCTGTGTGTGTGTCTCAGTGCCTGCAACAGCTTGTCAGTCGACTTGTATCCTGTGTGTGTCTCAGTGCCTGCAACAGCTTGTCAGTCGAGTTGCATCTTGTGTGTGTCTCAGTGCCTGCAACAGCTTGTCAGCCGAGTTGTATCCTGTGTGTGTCTCAGTGCCTGCAACAGCTTGTCAGTCGAGTTGTATCCTGTGTGTGTCTCAGTGCCTGCAACAGCTTGTCAGTCGAGTTGTATCTTTTGTGTCTCAGTGGCTGCAACAGCTTGTCAGTCGAGTTGTATCCTGTGTGTGTCTCAGTGCCTGCAACAGCTTGTCAGTCGAGTTGTATCCTGTGTGTGTGTCTCAGTGCCTGCAACAGCTTGTCAGTCGAGTTGTATCCTGTGTGTGTCTCAGTGCCTGCAACAGCTTGTCAGTCGAGTTGTATCCTGTGTGTGTCTCAGTGCCTGCAACAGCTTGTCAGTCGAGTTGTATCTTGTGTGTCTCAGTGCCTGCAACAGCTTGTCAGTCGAGTTGTATCCTGTGTGTGTCTCAGTGCCTGCAACAGCTTGTCAGTCGAGTTGTATCCTGTGTGTGTCTCAGTGCCTGCAACAGCTTGTCAGTCGAGTTGTATCCTGTGTGTGTCTCAGTGCCTGCAACAGCTTGTCAGTCGAGTTGTGTGTGTCTCAGTGCCTGCAACAGCTTGTCAGTCGAGTTGTATCTTGTGTGTGTCTCAATGCCTGCAACAGCTTGTCAGTCGAGTTGTATCCTGTGTGTGTCTCAGTGCCTGCAACAGCTTGTCAGTCGAGTTGTATCCTGTGTGTGTCTCAGTGCCTGCAACAGCTTGTCAGTCGAGTTGCATCCTGTGTGTGTCTCAGTGCCTGCAACAGCTTGTCAGTTGAGTTGTATCCTGTAAGTGGCTGCGTACACAGCCTGGCATTGAAACAGGCTCGTCTGTACGGAATTGTTAACAAAACAAATAGACAGCAAAGAAGTCAGTTCCAAGTAGAAATATCGCACCTACGAAGTATGTCTTAGACTAGTCATGACCATTTCCATAAACAGTGACACACTCGACAGAAATGTCCCGGTTTTGATAAAATCTCCGCGACAGACCGGCAGGGATATGCGGAACAGCTTCTCCAGCCCTGAGCGGTGCCGAGGGAATCGCGTCGGCTCATAATTATGCAGACTCAATAAGCTGGATGCAGACTGTCCCTGGCCTAGCAATGCTGCAAGCTGAATAATTCAATCACCACCGCACAGCGGTGTCTGCGCTACTGTTGAAGGCTAATCCTGTGTGCGACAAATCCCTGCATGTCTATCTATCTATCTATCTATCTATCTATCTATCTATCTATCTATCTATCTATCTATCTATCTATCTATCTATCTATCTATCTATCTATCTATCTATCTATCTATCTATCTATCTATCTATCTATCTATCTATCTATCTATCTATCTATCTATCTATCTATCTATCTATCTATCTATCTATCTATCTATCTATCTATCTATCTATCTATCTATCTATCTATCTATCTATCTATCTATCTATCTATCTATCTATCTATCTATCTATCTATCTATCTATCTATCTATCTATCTATGTATCTATCTATCTATCTATCTATCTATCTATCTTTCTATCTATCTATCTATCTATCTATCTATCTATCTATCTTTCTATCTATCTATCTATCTATCTATCTATCTATCTTTCTATCTATCTATCTATCTATCTATCTATCTTTCTATCTATCTATCTATCTATCTATCTATCTATCTATCTATCTATCTATCTATCTATGTATCTATCTATCTATCTATCTATCAAGTTGGCTAGAAGACTATATTGGTAATTAAAGAACACAATAATTTAAAGTCGGATAGAAATGCAAGTCCGACAAGAGATTAAGCTTAAATCCCCAACTTGCACAGCACGGATATTAGGATGGGTAGTCCGACTCAAATAGCTGCATTTGCACGGAGCTGCCATTTTGTTGAAGCGGATTTGTGCCTAGCAACCGTCAAGATTTTGAGGCAGAATTTTTGGCTAATGAGTTACTACTCGTGGCGTATAATTTTTACAAAACTTTCACAAATATAAAACAGATCGATAGTACTATGTCCATAATATTTCAAACCTAAACTTTGGTAAGCAAATTTTGCTAACAAGCCCTCACATGTATGAACAGCTAGTGGAATAAGTCTTGCAAACATTTTGCTGCTAATAAATTCTAGCCTTGACTTTATAGCGGCTGATCGATCAAGTGAAGAGCAGCAGGAATATAAATTGGCGATTGAATTTTCAAGTAAGCCTTTTTTTATACATGTACACGGCATGCGGTACGGGCCATGCAGGGACAGGAATTGCACAGATTCCATACTGGGTTTTCATGTACTTTATATAGCTCGTAATAAAGTAGTGGTTAAAGTCTGGCTTGAATCGCTTTCGCGGCAATAAAAGTGGCCAATTTGCCAATCTATCTGCATATCGTGGCTTAACGCCTGAGAGCGCCTACAGATGTGACTGTTGTTTTGTGGCAAACCGCACCAACTTGTGCTTTTTATAGCTTTCGACTGAATGTACTTGTCACGAAATCATCCTTCTGCAGCATAACAAGTACATGTTCTATGCAGTTTACATTAAAAAGCTTACACCTTGTTTTTAATGCTTTCGTTTGTAAGTCGAATTCTACCGATTCGGAATCTATAGCCATGGTTCAGAAGTCCATGTAAATGTCTAGCCATACTGTCCATACATCCGTTAATCTTCTCCACGGTTTTCTAATTCGCTCAGCAAACTATTTGGGACTCTTGCAAATGGTGATTAAGGCGACTAAGTATCTCATTTCGCAGACGAAGAAGTAGCTCGTACTTGGCCGATTTAAACAAACGCGTTATTGAGTTGGGGGATGTGTGTCTGCCAGCTAGGTGTCCCAAGCCTCTGTGCCGGCATACAGCAGCTAGCTTTGGTCTCCTTGCCAGTGGTTCGACTTTGTATGGGCCAAGGAGTCCTTTTCCGAGATAGGGCTCAAGCTCAGAATCGGGAGGCAATTTGCTCTCTAGATTACTATGAGTAGTAGGCTGCCACCACCGATTAAAAGAGGACATGCAGCCACCTTATGTAGCTTGATTGCACTGTAGCACTAGCCTCCGCTTTAGGTACGAGAGAAATGATGAAATTCTCTGGATAGACTTCTCCCAGATTTCCCTGGGGACAACCCCAATTTTTATCAATGCAGAAGTCAAAAGACCTCCAGAGGTCAAAGACCAAGTTTTTAGGCCATAACACATGGTTGTATGTAAATAAACTTTTGCGAACGGAACGGCAATATTGTTTAAGATCAAATTGTGCCTTGATTAAAAAATATTTCAAACTCATTCGGAAATTCAATATCTCCACCACCAGCCTCCGCTCCAGTCTCTCTGCTCCAGTAGTGTCAGGTTGTTAATGTAGGTTGTTAATTAGGTTGTTACCTGTAGGTTGATGCATGGTCTAGGAATAGAATTCAAAATAGATGGAAGCAAATTTATGTAGCATTTCCAGTATAAGAAAGGGTGTATTGACACCATATACATGTATATTGATGCGTGCACAGCAGGGGCGTCGCGATTGGATTTTATGGTGGGGGGACAAAAGCTAAGAATTCTACATGTACATGATATGTACTTGACTATTCCTACATGTACATTATTTTCGGAATTGGTGTTGTCAGCGCTTATTTCATGGCGCCGCAGGCGCTATGTTTTGTCGCCTAGAAGCAAAATTATTGATTGATCCATAACGGGTCCATACGTTTACTTTAGTCGTCCTTGGTCTTAATAAGGTGGGGGGAAACAAAGCATTGGCATTTCCCCATAACTTTTACTGGGGGGGGGGGGCATATCCCTCCTGCCCCCCCCCCCCCGGTGGCGACGCCCCTGTGTGTGCGATTCAACTATAGCTAGGCGCGTAGCTAGGATTCACGTCAGGCCCAGGGGGACAGACATATGAATCCATCTCCGATGGAAGCAATGGAAGCAAGATACAAAGGCAGTAAGAAAATTCCCCCCCCCCTTTAGGGGGGACATGTCCCCAGTGTCGCCACCTTGGCTACGCCCCTGTGCAGTTGTTGTAGTAAATTAATGCAATTAAGGCAAATTTATTTACATTAATTACATTTTCTAGTTACATTTTTACTTTTTGTCGAGTCCAACCTCGTAATAAATTACATGTAGCCAAATTTATTTTTTCATAGCTTCTGTAACTATTTCGAGCAAATAGGCAAAAGTCTAACATTTTGTTTGGTATATTCTAGGTAAACATTTCTCCGAAAAGAGAACAAAAAGCTTTCGCCGAAATGACTCACCTTCGCTAAATGTTGCTAATTTGCTTATTTTAGGACCGTAAATTTTGTTCTGGATGATGTGACAAGACCTAGCTAGCCAATAAATTTATACGGTTCCTTTTCTGGTTTATTTGTAAGCCTAGTCTATTGTTTCCTCAATATAAGGCTTATATTAAGTACCTAAAGTCCTATGTTCCTCCTTAGTTATACATGTATGCGTGACGTATTGGACCTATTTATTATTTTCTGGGCCTGGCCTGCCGCGTATGTAGGCCCTAGTTATTTAAATTCTTAGTTTTTAAATAAATATAGTTGCAACGCCGCGCTAAAAATCATATGCAGCTGTTTTTTTATGCCAGCAATTCATGCGGTGTAAGACTAGGCATAAGATGGCCATATACACACAGTCACACACACCAAGATCAAGATGGCCACAATATTGAATCTTTATTATTAGCCTAGGCCTGCCTACTCCTACTCAGAGTATTATTAGTACTATTGTTAATCCATATTTTGCAAACTAAAAACTAATAGCTATTGTTATATTATTAAACTATTTATTATGTTTAATCAATCATATTCATAATTGATTAATATTGATACAATTATTACAATAACAAATTTCAAACTAATTAGGACTAGGACTACCTAATTATAATACAAAAACTTTCATCTTTTTTAATGTTTATGCCAATTTATTCCCTATCATTACATCTATCAAATCTATTAGTATTACTATCTATCAGCTTATTAAGAATTATATCATTGCCAGTGCTAGTGGTAATGCTATGCAAAAATATAATTAATATGCAATAGCAATAGTGTATTTGTTTTATATGCCTACTAGACTACTTGTAGTGATGGATTGAAATTCAATTTCGATTTCGATATTCCAAATTTTGAAACTAATTTTGCATTGAAATAATTTTGATTTCAATTTCGAATTTCAACACCATTCATCAAAAATCATTTCAAAATTTTGGTTATATTTTAACAATTTAGACATTAATGATCATGCTACATGAGAAAGAAAATCTATAGGAAGTAAAAAGAAGTGCAGTTCAAAGACTTAGTGGGAAAGTGAGAATCGCCTTTTCTACAAGAAAGATTATCTGGGGCACACAGTGTTCCAGGCCTTGTGCTGCACCCACCTCAACCTCTACAAGCCCACTGGCTGAACTCATCGGCGTGGATTTTAATTGGCTAAAGACTTATGAAATTGATATAAGTATAATACAACTTCTACTATATTTCTATGTACGAGTATATAATACATAATACACTAGCATTTTCTATTTTGTATTTTTAAAGTTAAGTTAAATCTTAAGTATTCTGGTTTAAACATATCAAATATACTTTTTATAAAACATGTAAGCTCATGCATGCAGAGGCAAGGTGTTAACCTTTTTGCATGATTAGTGAAAAAGTAAAAATTTGTTAAGCTCAAAAATTTCGATTTCAATTTTGATTTGAAAAATAATTTCGATCCATCACTAACTACTTGTATTATTTAATAGATAAAACATTATAGGTTAGGCACTACAATACATATAGGCCTATTAAAATTGGTCTATTGATAAATAAATAGGTATATGGGTTATGTGAGTACTATACTCTGGATCATGTAGTATATGCCCAAAAATTTGGGCATGCATTAGCCTTGCATGCTAAATGTCAGCATGCATAGGCCTAGTTGGCCTACATCACTCCTAAGAAAATAACGTGCGTGCATAACCTGGCATGCATTTCACTTCATAGAATCACGCAGAAGAGTTATTGTAAAGTAGAAGAAATATAAAAAAGGGTTCATTTTAAGTGCAATTTTAAGCTTTCCATGTTTTTAAGCTCATTAAAAAGCATTTAAAGAAATATTTGCATGTATCAATTTTTACTGTTAATAATATTGTCAAAAAAGCAGAAAAATTAACTAAATAATTTGCCAAAATGGTTCCTTATGCAATTCAAAAAAGGTCATTTATTGTCGCAACATCAGCGTAGTTTTGAAAATGGGCATACACTCAATTTTTTAGCAAGCATTTATAATTATTTGATTTTTTGGGCATTTATTAGAGGCAGGAGGATTGTGTGCACTCTGGCGCACTTTAAGCGACATAGGCACACAACCCGCGAGAGGCATTACTGCACATTCTGCCGACTCCCCTGAGCTAGCATATAAGCGTGCGGATATGTACGCAGGCACACACTCACACAGGAATGTATAGTAGCCCTAACTTTGTTTTATTGTTAGGCATGTACACTTCACTATGCCTTGGGGGTTGGCTCTAATATAGCATCTATATTCCTAAGACTTAAAGATCTATACCTAATACAAATTGCTACCAATAAAAAATAAATGAAATATATAGACTTAGGCTTAATATTAGACCTTATCTATTTAAACATTTAGAGCTGTGGCCTCATATACCATTTATAGCCTAGGGTCTACTAATCCATTTTTATTAATTTTTGTATTAGGCTTAGGCATTTATGCCAATGCTATTTTTTTTTTTAGTATAACTAGGCCTATAACTAAATGGACTAGGCTTATAGGTACAAGATCATGCTATTAGTAAGAAAAACAAATTTATCATTATATGCTTTATCTAATGAGATATTTTTTTGTTTAGTGACATGTTTTAAAATATAAGTGGCATCATCAGGCAATGAATATTGATAGATTAAACAAAATTGTGCAAAAATATAAGTCAATAAGTGAAAGTGGATAAAGGTAATAAGCAGCAAGAGCTTGTAGCACTAGGGGTATGTGCCTTTGAAAATAAGTCCATTTGTCACAATGCATTATGCCCCTTGAATTTTCAAGTTTTAGATACCCCCATTTTAGTGCTTAGTAATAGCTAATATCTAAAATTTTTAGTGCTTTTTATGATTTTAGGCCATAATTCAGTATGTGATTACTAGTATAAAATAATATAATGATACAATGAATAATATTATATAAAATAATATAATGAATAAAATAATGTTCCTATGCTCTATGCCATGCCTAATGCCTTCCTTAAAATATTAGGCTCCATTGCCCCTAGTAAAGGCTAACAAAAGTGGTGATAGGTGATTGCACAGAATAAGAAAATACTGGTCAAAAAACCTTTAAGTGTACATTATTGCCTCTGTTAAATAGCCGGCTATTGAGAGTAGGTTTAAGCTATATATAATGCTTCTAAAGCTAGTGGTTTTCCACTGTATTTATGCCTGTCTTTGTTTTTGTTTAAATTTAATTGTGGCTTTGCCAATGAATGATAAAGTATGATTGATCATATTTTATTTAGCACTTAATGAATCATGGTATTCTTTTGTTTTGAGCTAAACTTTTAGTTGATAAAGTAGTACACAAAGGTAAAATTATTATTACTTATTATTACTTAAAGTAGGGGTAGGCAACTTCTAGCAAGAGCAAGAGCCAAATAACCAAATTTTTAAAGGGCTCAGGGGCCAATAACAATCCATATAAAGAAGTGAAATACCATAATTGCATCATGTCAGTTTGAAAAAGAATACATTTTTTTCTGGGCTTTTAACCTAGGATAGGGATAATAAAGAGAGAATGTAGAGTGAAAGCCCAGGGGGCAGATGCAATCATACATGCGCAACAGTTGGCCGAGTCGGCCAATCCGGCCGACCAATTTGGTGGCCAACCAAGGAAGTCGCAAAAATGCCCACCTAAAATACCGAAGTAGTAGTACTAATTAGCTGACGAGGCATTTTGACTAAATAAGACAGTCATAGTTACTCTTGCCGTTTACCCAAAGTTGCGTTAATTTTGCTTAATGGTTTTCTTACATGTAAGTCGCATTTTTGGCCAAAAACTACGTCGCATTTTGTTAAAACTAAGTCGCATGGCCAACCGAATTTTGGAGGTTGCGCATGTATGGATGCAATACTAGTTCATCAAGGACCTTGGGAGCTGGATTAGAAAGCTTTAAAGGCTGGATCTGGCCTTGGGACTAGAGGTTGCTGATGCCTGACTTAAAGCAATATAAAACACTTGATGATTTACTAAAGCCTATTTAAAAGACTGTTATAAATAAATTCACTATCTTCATAGATTACATCAAATATCTTTTTCTTTTTGAATTTTCCTATTAATTTATTTGAATATTTTTAGTTTTGTCATAATTAACTATCTTAACCTCCCAATGTATATATTAAAAACTAAAACTCTGTCTTTTTTTATAAGCATTACTACAATAAAATGAATGTCCCTACTATTTATAACTCCAAGAAATGTCCCAGTTTGTACTGAATGGTCCCAAATGGTAATATTTGAAGGTTATTTATCTTAATTAAAATAACGACTAAAACATTATTGCTGGGGCATGGGTCAGGTATAACAATGATTGAGTATTGCAGACAATAACCTAGGCATAATCTGTCCCTTCAGCCAATCGCTGCATTCCAATTGCATTGGCCAGCGCACCAGAGACAATGGACTCAGACTGCACCAGCAACAATCTGGACAAACAGATTGAAAAGCTTCGCCGATGCGAGCTGATTACGGAGGCCGAGGTCAAGGCTCTGTGCGGCAAAGCTAGAGAAATCCTCATTGAAGAGTCCAATGTGCAGTGCGTTGACGCCCCAGTCACAGTCTGCGGCGACATCCACGGCCAGTACTACGACCTCAAGGAGCTCTTCAGCCACGGCGGGGATGTGCCCGACACGAACTACCTGTTCCTTGGCGACTTTGTCGATCGCGGCTTCTACTCGGTTGAGACGTTCCTGCTGCTGCTGGCGCTGAAGGTGCGGTATCCCGACCGCATCACCCTGATCCGGGGCAACCACGAGAGTCGCCAGATAACTCAGGTTTGAAGGGCAATAATTTCAACTCGAAATTGATTTTCTCCGGTCAGAAAAGTTTCTAGGTATTCTCGAAAAGCTAGAAAATTAAATCTGAACCAATTTTCATCTTTTAATATATCTTGCCTGTCTTTTAGCTCCATTGATATTTATAGAGCATTTTTAGAATAAAAGGCTTAAATTATATTAGGCTAATACAGGCCATATTAATGAGAAAAGTGGAGCCTAGTCAATATTGTCTCATTTTTCTGATTGCTTGTACTCGTATTATTCTAGTTAAAATTCAAATTTTTTTACACATTCAATAAGCTGAGCATTACGAAATAGATTCATAAATCAAGCTGTCATTTTTTATTTTAGACACAGGGCATGTACGTAGGATATAAAATAAAAATAAAGGCAGCTAAAACAACTTTGATAAGTTTAGAAGCCCAAGCTTGCAGGCGTAAACAACTTGCTAATTGGTTCAGCAATGATGTACATTGGCCAGTCTACTGAAATGTACATGGCAGCTTTAGGCTGGAAGTCCGAGAAAGGCAATAAAAATTGGGGTGGGGCGGGAGTAGTGTGGAAAGGCGCGGTCGGGGGGGGTTTAAGCTGGGGGTAAGAGCCAATAAATGAGCCTTGGCTTTAAAAATACATTAAAATGCTTCTGTTTAACTTACTACTTAACTGAAAGTAGCTCACACGCAAATGTGCTGAGTGGCCCAACTAGTTATTCTAGTATCTGTGGATAAAACCGGCCTCCCAAAGTAGTTGCTACTGCAGCAAAGCTGACCTCGAACCCCTTGTCAAGGTGTACGGTTTCTACGAAGAGTGCAACCGCAAGTACGGCTCCTCCACAGTGTGGCGCTACTGCACCGAAATATTCGACTACCTCAGCCTCTCCGCCATCATTGACGGCAAGATTTTCTGCGTCCACGGCGGCCTCAGCCCGTCAATCAGCACCCTGGACCAGATTCGGGCCATCGATCGCAAACAGGAGGTGCCGCACGACGGCGCCATGTGCGACCTGCTCTGGTCGGACCCTGAGGACACCCTCGGCTGGGGCGTGTCGCCTCGCGGCGCCGGCTTCCTGTTTGGCTCGGATGTGGTGGCGCAGTTCAACCAGGTGAGGCATTGAGCGCGATTTTATACTACTGTCTATTCAGTAGATAGTTGTAGATGAATTTAGTTGCACCCTGACCTCTATTGCTCCTGTGTACTTTGCATTGAACACATGAGCGCTTTTGGGAAAAATTAGGACTTTCTGGCAGAATCGTTGAATATCTCGACGGTCCGAAGGATTGCTGACTTGATTCTTGCTTGAGAAGGTGCGCAACCAAGCTTAGGCAATTTTCTTTAATTGGCCTACCGCAAGTTGGCCTACCACCTGCTTCTTGTTCTTGCGCGCCTTGGGTCGAATTGTCGCTGGCGTTTGTGTGCCTGCGCTGCTCCGTTACGCCGGTTATGCTGCAGCAAAACATCGTAATGGCTTGGTATTATATACACAGATTCTAGAATAACTGGATGGGCCTCAGCACATTTGCGTGTAAGCTACTTTCAGTTCAGTAGTAAGTTAAACAGAAGCATTTTATGGTATTTTTTAAAGCCAAGGCTCATTTATTAGCCCTTTCCACAGTACCCCCGCCCGCCCCAATTTTTATTGCCTTCCTCAGACTTCCAGCCTAAAGCTGCCATGTACATTTCAGTGGACTGGCTAATGTACATTATTGCTGAACCAATTAGCAAGCTGTTTACGTCTGCAAGCTTGGGCTTCTAAACTTATCAAAGTCATTTTAGCTGCCTTTATTTTTATAAAAAAGCTTATATTCTTCTTTGCTACTGAACTGAAAGTAGAAAGCTGATTTACTAAGTATATATTCCTGAGTGGCCCATCTAGTTATATTAGTATCCGTAGTATTATACAGCTGTATCCTGCGCTCAGAGTCTCATCGTCGAAATTTCCGTCGAAGTCTACTTATCCGTACCCTTACAGTCGAACAACATCGAGCTGATTTGCCGAGCGCACCAGCTGGTCATGGAAGGCTATAAATGGCATTTCGCCAGCCAGTCAGTGCTCACTGTTTGGTCTGCGCCCAACTATTGCTACCGATGCGGCAATGTGGCCGCCATACTCAAACTCGACGACTGTCTTGAGAAAGAGTTCACCATATTCGAGGCGGCGCCGCAAGAGACCAGAGGCGTACCAGCTAAGAAACCTGTGGCCGAGTACTTCCTTTAGAGACCTGTTGAATCTTGTACTTGTATTGTCATGCTTTTGGTGTGAAAACGCATTGCTTTTTACTTGTGAATTGATCAGAATATTGAATTCTCCTCCTCTCTACCGTTCTCTCCATCCTACCGTCCTCTCCATCCTACCGTCCTCTCCATCCTACCATCCTCTCTACCCCACCATCCTCTCCACCCTACCGTTCTCCATTTCCCCTTTCTACCGTCTTCACACCTCCATATTTCTCAACTAAGAAATTTTAAATTCAAATTGAATCGGACGAATTCAAGTTAAAATAAATTATACTCTGTATATCTTGGCCAGTTTTTACTGATTTATTGGCCTGTGCAATTACTGTTGTAATGTATTTGTATTTCGGTATTGCAGAAAAGGATAAACAGAGCTAAATGAAAAATATCGGTGCGAGCTGTAAACTTTCCATTGTTAGCGAACGCATCGCTTGCTTGCTTTGGATGTTATTCTGCTACTGTTTATCACTTTATGAATTGAATTGAATCGCTGATTGCCTCTCTGAGTGGCAAAAAAATGCAATACTTGCTGGTGCGCACTTGTCTTTTGTTTATCTATTCGATATCGCTGTGTAATTTAATAATAAACCAACCGCGTTAATAATATTAGTACAGCTAATTTTTATATAGTCAATTGAAAGAGACGGCTCAAGGCTAAGTTTGTTTTTGTCGAAGTACACGGTGCACCGTGTGTTACATTAACAAGATGAAATATTTAATTTTTGCCATGACATGTCAATAAATATTAGCTAAATGTTACTTTAGGCGATATAAGGTTTCGATGTCGTGTCGTCGCTCTCTTTTATGGGAATGCGAACAGAATCAAGCAGCATGACATGATTGGCGCTGAACGGTACAGTAGTTTGGAATTCAGAATAACACAATCCAGAATAGATTAAATTAAATGAACCCGTGGAAACTTTTAGCTAACTAAAGTTGAATCAAAGCAGAGCACACGGAACAGACACCAAAAGCTTGGTTAGCTTGGGGAAAAGCCATTGCACTCGTGCAATAAAAATAACATTTTGGTTCACCAAGCAGTTATTCTAATTCCCGCTTGAAAACTCTATAATATATCAACAGTAGCGCGTACAATTACAGACTGTCAGAAGTGTATTTGAAAAATCTAATGACAACCATTGGTATGAAAGCGACCTGTCAGTCGAAGTACATCTTGATTTTGTTTTTGTGAGTAATCGAAAATTTAAACTCGTGCTTAAAAACGATATATTTTTTAAATAAAATGTTTTGAACAATTAGGCTATATTTGCGGGTTTTGGCACGAATTTAAATTTTCTATTATTCAACAACGAAATAATCGTCTGCTAGACGAATATCGATAACTTTAATGAAGTAACTAAAGTACAGAAAATAATTTGGCTACAAATGAAAACACGATGGTCATTGTTAAATAACGCACGCATACTGTAAGATGAGTTTTTTGAAAGCCAATTGACTTGACAAGTACAACAACACGGAAAAGAGTTATAACGCATTCGACCGCCGAACGTAGCTGTCAGCGAGGAGGAAACTATGAGGAAGTGCGAGCAACAAAGAAAATCGCTGGATGATGATCATAAGTAGCATAGCATGATTTTCCTTATTATTTGTGTAGCAATGAATAAAAACTCGTAATAACTATATATATTTCACTACATATCGGCTCAACTCAAAATAACTATTGATTAGAAATACTTAGTTAGATGCAAATGTTAAGCAACAAGAATAGTACCATTAGCAACAAAATAATCCCAGTCTGCTTCCCAAAATGATACTTCAACAAAGGTGATATGCACCGCTGCATAATCGCGCGATTAGAGCAAATCCACCCGTTCAGCCGGCGCCACTGCCCTCCATCTGGTCCGTCACGCTCAGTCCATAGATTCGCTTCCGGAATGCCTCCCTGTGCTGCTCTTGTAAACTGCTCTTTGGCTTGCTCCGCTTCAGATTGCCGTCCCACTGCAGGTCAACCAGACCGCCGCGGCCGGCAATTTGACGCTTCACCGATTGGCGAAGGCAACCTTAGTGGAATTTCATTTCGATACATATCGTCTGAACTTTTGTCAATTATGCTACTGTAGCATCACTGTGCAAAGACTAAATTATGAGGCGAAATGGGGATATTTTGTTATGGGGAGGCTCTAGAGAGATTCTAAGGGATACCTGTGGGCGATTCACATGGATACCTGTGGGAAGTTCTCAGGGATACCTGTGGGCGATTCTCAGGGATACCTGTGGGCAATTCTCAAGGATACCTGTGGGCAATTCTCATGGATACCTGTGGGCAATTCTCAGGGATACCTGTGGGCAATTCTCATGGATACCTGTGGGCGATTCTCAGGGAGCCTGTAGGAAATTCTCAAAGAAATTTAAGAGCGAATTCCCAGGGACAATTAAGGGGCGATTGTCAGAAATTGTCAGACGATTCTCAAGAAGCTGAAGCTCGTGGGCGATTCTCGGCAATACAGTATTGAGAAAGCGACCAAACTCACGGAACTCTCGCCCTCCTGCTGAATCTGCGGCGGCAGATACCAGACGTCAGCAACAATGGCCCAGCTGGTCATCATCATGAACAGGTAGGTGACCATGCCGCAGGCGGAGCTATTCCAGAAGCAGTCGGCAAATCTCGGATCGTATTTGATGGCCACCGGGTAGACAACGCCGCCAGCTTCGAAGCCGCCTTTACGGAACATCATCACGGAGGTGTTGTTGATGCAGGTGCCCTCGGGGAAGATCAGCACAGGCGGCAAGCCTGGTGTGGACACGTGCTCCTCAAGTTTGCGTTTGACAACGCTGGCATCGCTGGATTCCGAGCGTTCGAACCAGATATGCGGCGAGGTCCGGTGCAGGGTCTTCTGCATGAAGCCGGTGAAGCCGCCATGGCTCTGACCCACTATAGAGAACACCTGGACGGGCGAGCGGGCATCGATTTCAGGGCGATTCGAAATGCAGGTTGATCTACGATAACTACGTAGAACATGTGTAGGCAAACTACGGCCCGCTCAATGTTTGTCTCCTCTCAGCGTTATTATTCTCTCTAATCTCCTTTCTTCTCTTCTCCTCTCCTCTCGATCCTCTACTCTCTCCTCTCTTCTTCTCCTTTTCTCTTCTCTCTCCTCAGGCTGGCAAACTCCGGCCCCGCAAAGCCTCTCTATCCGGCCCTCGGGGTCGTTTACCTCACAATAGCAATCCGGCCCGCTCAATGTGTGTCCCCTGGCAGCGCTATTCTCCCTAATCTCCTCTCCTCTCTTTTCTTCTCTCCTTTCCTCTCTTCTCTACCCTCTCCTCTCCCTTGATCCTCTACTTTCTTCTTTCCTTCTTCCTCTCTCCCTCTCTCCTCTCCTCTCGTCTCCTCTTATCTCGCCCCTCCTTTCTTCAATACTCCCTTCTATACTACAGGGCACAGGCGTGAGCAAAGCACAACAACAGCAATTGGCACCTGTCTGCAGCCCAGCACAACAACATCAATCGGTGAGGTGTGATTGGCCACGCAGATGCCGTTATTCCGCGGCATGTTCTCAACGTCGTGAAAGCGCAGCACGGCCGAGAACGCCCTGGCAAAGAGTCGGAAAGCTGTCGGGGTCAGGATTGAGTTGAGGTAGCGGCGCAGGCCGGGCCAGGGCAGCAGCGCGATGATCAGCGACCCAATGACCAGGTACAGCACGGCGGTGAGGGCCAGCAGCATCCGGAATGGGAACAGGATGCAGTAGCGCAGAATGCAGCCCAGCACCCAATAGCAGGTGAGGCGGCTGCTAATGAACTGATACTTATTAGTTCGGGTCAGCAGATTCCACGAGGCCAGGTCTTCCGCAGCGAACCGTTTCGTCACCTCATCCTCGATGATGGACTCGATGCCGCTCTGCACGAACACGCACAGGTCGGACAGGTGGAATGGCCGCTTCTGACTCGATGTTGAAGCCTTCGATGGGTCGTCGCTGCTGGCGCAGTCGGCGTGCAGCAACTCGATGCCCTCGGTGGTGAGCTTGGCGTGCCGTTGAATCAGCCGATTGTCTCGGCTGAGATTGTCGCTGCTCTCCTTCCTAGACGGCGGCCTGCGCTTCTCAACGGCCTGCTCAAACAGGTGCAGCAGTATCCTGATGTACAGCCGGCGGATGCCGAAGGAGAAGTTGAATACGGCAAGCAGGGTGGCCACTAGCAGGACCAGACCGACTAAGCGGCCGATCAGCTGCACCGCCCAGTAGAATGCTTCCAGCGGCATGAAGCGAAGCGAGTAGATTAGCAATCCGTTTTGTAGTGTTAGAATCGAGCTTTTTATTGTATATGGCCCATATTAGAGAATTTGGGCTTTTTATCGTTTTCGTGAAATTCGAAGGAATATCATTTCAGTAAAGAAGTTTTTGTCTCAAAAAGCAAATGTATGTATTCGATAGTCTATGGTACATAGGGATGTTGGATCGTATCGTACGCAGTCCAAAATGATTTAGAGTTCCCTCGCGTCGCGTTCAAGCAAAAACTAATAAAGTTGAAGTTGATCGCAGATGAGCAAAGAGCAATACATGATATTCCTTCATCCATGTTTCACAGGGATGCAAGCCTTGACCATAGAAAAACAAGAGATTTCAACAGACAAAGATGGATATGGCAGTTGAAGTATTAATTTAGCAAGCAGAGCTTCACCCCGAACAGCTTAAACGGCGAAGATATTATCAGAATATAGATCGGTTTCGATTTCAACATGTACAGCCCCAATTTCCTAATCGGTTTCTCTATAGAACTATAGACCCTATTTTCAGCCTATAGACCCCAGGACCAGATAAACAACCTATAGAACACGACTGTGATCCGGAGGAAAGAAGAGATGAGAGAAGAGATGAATTAGGAGAGGGAGAGGAAGGAGAGGAGGAGAGGGGAGGAGAGGGGAGGAGAGAGTAGAGAATCGAGGAGAGAGGAGAGGAGAGAGAGGAGAGAGTAGATGATCGAGAGAAGAGAGGAGAGGAGAAGAGAGGGGAGGAGAGAGAAGAGGGAAGGAGAGAGGAGAGGAGAGAGTAGAGGAGAAGAGAGGAGAAGAGAGGAGAGGAGAGGAGAGAGAGAAGAGGGAAGGAGAGAGGAGAGGAGAGAGTAGAGGAGAGAGTAGAGGAGAAGAGAGGAGAAGAGAGGAGAAGAGAGGAGAAGAGGGAAGGAGAGAGGAGAGGAGAGAGTAGAGGAGAAGAGAGGAGAAGAGAGGAGAAGAGAGGAGAAGAGAGAAGAGAGGAGAAGAGAGGAGAAGAGGGAAGGAGAGAGGAGAGGAGAGAGTAGAAGAGAAGAGAGAAGAGAGGAGAAGAGAGGAGAAGAGAGGAGAAGAGAGGAGAAGAGGGAAGGAGAGAGTAGAGGAGATGAGAGGAGAAAGGAGAGGGGAGTGAGAAAACAGAATAGGGCCGGATTGCTATTGTGAGGCTTCAAAGGATCCCCAAAGACCGGACAGAGAGGATTTGAGGCCTGCGGTCCAGAGTTTTCCGACCCCTGCCATACGCAATAAAAAGTTAGTCTTCAAGAGTTCGCTCCTCTCACTAAGGATTGCTTGCTCTTAGGCTCAGTTGGCTTGGAAAACCGCACAGCAAAAAGCACAGCAGACGCTTCACACAAACGCTGACAGGGCGCTGCAGTAGCTGCCCTAATAGATTACATTCACAAGACACTCGAGGCCAAAGGCCAAAATCACGGGGCAAAAGACGTGCGTGCCTAAAATCGGGCTGAGTAAACAGATAAGAGCCAAAGCTGATTTGTTGGTCCTAAGAGCCTCAACAAAGTAAAGCTTGACTGAGCAATTTAAATACAATTTTAACGCTTGTCCTATTGACTAGGGTCAGTTTCCTCTAGGCTCAACGAAATGCTACACAGTGTAAGACTTAAAAGTACAAGTTAAGAATTAGGTACAATGATAAAGTTTTGGCTTAGCTGACTTTCATAAGTTACCTGTAATGAAAACCTAATAATAAATTTACATTTCGCAAATAAATCACTCTAGTTTCTTATGAAACATTTTCAATACCAACATTGAGGGGTCTGTAGCATCAAGAATTTACTGTTTCAAAAAGTGAAACCCCTTATGAAGACAGTGTTAACCACCTTCGATACAAAGCCGAGTTGAAAAAGGAACTTGAGCCGATTTTGACACGACAATAAGATGGACAAAATTAGAGACAGAAATACAGTCAAGTCTTACAACTGACATTTTAAGTTTGAAAATGACACAATTTTCATCATAAACAGACCAGAGAGCAGACTTGGATGCAGCTGCATCAATGGCAAACAGAGCTTTTAACTTGGCGACATCCAGATTCAAGTTCCATGTCTCTGCGAAGAGAAAAAATCCATCTTGCTGTATGTGTAAGTCAAGTGGATTCTTCTCAACAATGGAGACAATATTGCTAGTGCAAAGATCTCTCTACTCTTCAGTCTTCATTCTCCCACTGGCCAGCTATGAAAATTAAGTGGCATTGCATTGATACTGCACAAGTGTTATTGTCAATAAAAAGTCACCACAAAAGAAAGGCAGTAAATGTGCAATGCTGTCAACTGAGGATATTCTAGATACTGCCAGTAAAATTCCATCCACTGCCCAAAGGAAAGAACTATAGATGGGAAAAAATAAAAATGTTTTTAATTTTGGAGTCTATGTTTGGCTAATATACAAAGGTTTTGGAAATATTACCTAGATACCTAAATTACCTAAATTGAAATATTACCTAAATATTATTGTTAATGCTATTTTTGATAGTAAAATATACATAGCTATATAGCTATATAGCCTATTTAATATTATATGAATTTCTTGCTTTTCAAAGCTGCCAAACTACAAGCTATGAGCTTATATTTTGATCAACTACTTTATAAAGACTATGAATCAATAGTTAAAATGACTGCAATTTTATTCATCTTTAATGCAATGAAACATTGCATATAAGCATAACTATATTATATACTTAAAATTCCTATATAAAAATATAGGGTCAAACTTTGCATTATCTAAAAGATAACAAAATTTTATACAACCTAACAAAAATTATCACTTTAAGTGCAACTAATTCAAAGTTAGGCCTTCAAATAATTTTACAATATTTATGAGTGTTATATCCTCATACATGCGCAACCTCCAACATTCGGTCGGCCATGCGACTTAGTTTTAACAAAAATGCGACGTAGTTTTTGGCCAAAAATGCAACTTACATGTAAAAAAATTCTAAAGCAAAATTAACGCAACTCTGGGTAAACGGCAGGAGTAACTATGACTTTCTTATTAAGTCAAAATGTCTCATCAGCTACTTAGTACTACTACTTTGGTATTTTTTGGGTGGGAATTTTTGCTACTTCCTTGATTGGCCGCCAAATCAGTTGGCCAGATCGGCCGACTTGGCCGACTGTTGCGCATGTATGTATATCCTGATATAATATAATAAGTATATACATAATATATATTTCTGGTTTTTGGCAATATTATATAAAAGTTATTTTTATCATTTTGATATATTTTACATTTGATTCTTATATCTATAGCTAAGTGAACCAACCAGCCAGGTTTAACATGTATCTCTTACTGGATGGCTAGCAACTCAAATTTAGGACTTATGCATTTTAATGTAGAATTTTCTTATGCAACAAATAGGCTATTTTTATATAAAATTTCCTAATTTAGTTTGTAAAAAAGCAAATATATAAGCTTCTCTGGCCACTCCACCTTTCTAGTAGAGATGTGGTAACATGTTTTTTAAAGGATAGAAAATAGATGGCTATAAATTTTAACTGCTACTATATATTAGAGAAAGGTTAGTACATTCAATGCTAACAAAACCCCATATGTTGTGGGTACCATTACATTTTAATTATTGTTTGTTAGAAAGAGGTTGAATGGCTATTTGAATATTTTAATTCAATTTTGTGCATTTTGTTGGATAGAGGGCATATCAGCTATGTTGGTATCTTGGCAGTAGAAAAGCTAGCAAATTGTGTGACCATTTTTAACTATGTGCTATTGCATTAAGATTCATTTTGTTTTATTATCAATAGGTATATATATTAGCTAGGCAATGAAATTTAATGAATAAACTTATGTGCCTTATTGTAGCAAGCAGTGAATATACTTAATAGTCCAATGCTTTAAATCAAGAAATCAAATGCTATTTATCAAGTTTTTAACTTTGAGAGGAGGCACTTATATTGCTAAAAAGATCTTGCAATGCTAGGTTTAGGGATATAAGTTGTTCCCTTTTGGAAAATTAAATGGAAAAATTAGAGAAAATAAAAAAAGAGATAGGAGAAAAGATTGGGGAGTTGAGAAAAAGGAAAAAGAAGAAGATAAAAGGAAAAGAAAGGAAAAAGAAAAGAGGAGACAAGAGATAGTAAAGGGGAGATAGGAAAGATAACAGATAATAAAGAAAAGAGTAAAAGATATAACAAATGAGATTAGAGAGAAGAGAAAAGAAAAGAGAGAAAGGACAAGGTAGAAAAGAGTCAATAGATAAGACTAAGAGAATATAGATGAGAGATGTGAGAGATGAAAAGAGATAAAAGAGAAGAAAGGAGAAGGAAACAAGAGGAAAAGGGAGAGATAAGAGAGATAAGAGAGTAAAGAAGAGAAATTAGAAAGCAGAAAAGAAAAGAGTAGAGAGGAGAACATAGAAAAGAAATATGAGAGATAAGAGATAATAGTTAAGAGAGTAAATATGAGAAGAGATTGTGCAGGGCCCCTCCCAATTTCTTTATAAAATAGTCACCATTTAGTCAATTTGAATTCACGCCAAAACTAAGAAACATATTTTGTTTTAATACTTGTATTTTCTATAATATTTTGCGCTAACGAATTTTTGTTTAAAACTGTAGCAAATTTTAGTATAAATAGAAGCGTTTTTGGCAGAGGAGAGACCAACCTCGCGCATTGCGGTTCAATAATAAAACAGTTGATAGCTAATAATAAGAGTTTCGAGAAAATCTAATTGAAGAGGTGTTTTCTGTGTTGATTCCTTTTTACAAAGTAAGAGCGAAATAGACTGAAGCGTATACAGTACATACTATTGAGAAGCAGCAGTAAGAGTAGTAAGAGAGTAGTAAGAGAATACAAAGTAGATCTGAAGTGATATGTGAAAGAATAACCGGAGGCTGTGACCCTCTGATCTCGGTAATGCCCAAGGACTTGCAAAGTACATGAAATACATATACCAGTTTAGCCAATAGACCACTTAGGCCAAAAGTACAGTGAAAGCTACCAGAACAATAGTAAACGTTACCGGAATAACAGGAGAACGATAACAACTGCAAGGGCTAAATAATATTCTAAGAACAAAATACTCAGACTAAATACTCAGAGTAAATTCTCAGACTAAATACTCAGACTAAATACTAAGATATATACTTAGATCAATTCTAAGAAACATTTCTCGGATTATTCTAAGATTGATAAACTCATAATTTATTAGTAGGATAATCCTGGTGGCAGCTACAAACTTAAAGACTAGTATAGAAAGTCTAGCCCTTTGACATTCTCAGTGTACAAGAAACACCACTAGTACAGTTTGGTGTCAGCGGTTGAGATTATTCTAGAGAGAGCTGAAAGGCCTAGTACAACTTTGGTACCAGCTGTGGGATTGTTCATAAAGATTGAGGAATAACCCCTTTGACAACTTTAGTGACAGCTGTGGAATCATTTGTAGGGACAGAAGCTACCCCCTAGCACAAGATGAAAGTAGAGAGGAAAGCTTTGAGATAAAAAGAGCAAAGAAGAAATAGGAGACAGGAGAAAGTCTTAGTCTAGAGGATAACAATCAATTTTTGCAAACAGGGAAAACCCCTATTGCGTGTATTGGATTAAATATTGAAAACTCATAGATATACACTTTAGAATAAAGTCAAATTATTTTATTGCACTTTATTTCTTTGACCCTTATTATCAAAAGTATTATAGGCCTACTATTTTTCAATATATTTATCCTAATTGTACCTGTGTCTTTGGCCAGTCTATGCCTGCATCTACTTAGCTACCTATGTATATGTATTTACTAGAAAAGTAGCTAGTAAGAAGGGCAACATACATACTACATTTTTAAAAAACAAAGTACACTAGATGCTATCTACAGTTTTATAACTTTTTCCTATAAGAGGAAAACAAGATGATAGGGCCTATTTAGAAAGTTTTATAGAAGATTTGGAAATTAAATAAGATTTGGGTCATTGGATCATAGGCTCATTATTATAAATATAACAAACATCACTTTTTTTAATTCTTGCTATTTTTTCAATATTTGTTTAAGCCTTATAATTCTTAAAAACCATTATATGACCTTAAATAAAATAGAACCATTCTAGGCCTATCAAACTATTTATTTTATCTGTACATAAAATAGGGGCCTAGGCCTAGTTCTATATCTATGAGCATCTATAGGCTTATAGTAGAATAAGATAAACCAGGGATCTGCCCTGGCTACATACACAAGTTCTTAGTTCTAGTCCAAATTGAAATATTTTTTTGTAACCTTTTTATACTTCTAGCAGTCCTATTCTAGCTAGGTTTAGTTCAAAGTACTAGCTATAGTGATGTCGTTACTGCAATGCTGATTTACTGAAGTTTTGCCAGAAACAAAATTAACACAAATGCTGCAAAGCAAAATACAATTGCCAAGAAAGAATGATAAGTGAAGAAAACAGTGACTGCTGTTGCTATAATACTTTGTGCGTGACTAGAGTCGAGAAAGAAAGCTAATAGCTTGCGGAAGCGGCTGAGCCATCCAGGCCAAGCGCTCTTTAGTCACAGGGCTCGTAACTCGTGGAGTCGTGATGAGCCTAGGGACTATAAAAATAATCTTATTTCTTATTAGTAGTAGTAGTAGTAAGTAAGTTGGCTCAGGCAAGAAGCCTGTTTGGCCAGTATATTTCTGTGTATTTAAGTTATTTTAGCATTAGTTGTTTAATTACGATTAAGTTCAAAAGGTTAAATTTGTTCAAAAGGTTAAATTTTTACACCAGTTACGATGCGAGTTACGATATTTGTAAAATTATTAAGGTATTTGAAAGAGCGTTTTTTGTAAAAAGATATAGTATTTTGCAAGCGCGCAATATTTCAAAGCGTGAAAAACGAACGAAAAATGAACAAAAACGAACTTCGAAAGAACTTTACGTTAAACGAAAAACGACGATTTAAATAGGTATTAGATAGGAAACTAAATTAAATACATAATTTGAAACCATTGAAACCATAAATCATGACATCGTATAGGACAAAGCCAATTAACCTTAAACGTTTGCTGAGGAGAGAAAAATTCACACGGCCGGCCGAGCCTGTTGAGCCCGGAGTACGCGCCAACTTGGACCAAAAATAGCTAAAAATAGCAACAAAATTGAGAAGTTTGCAATTAAGGGATGGGGAACAGGCCGATGAGGTTAAGCTGAGTGGTTTAAGATTTGAAAGGACAAATTTTTAAAGCGCCGAAATAAAAAAATCAAATTTTCAAAATTCCACACGTTCTACTGTACATCTTGTTGAATGGTTCAGCGTACCGATGATGTGCATATACGACTCTATAATAACAAATTTGCGAATGTGCAGCGTGCATAGTAAATCCATTCTATTTAGTTACGGTGGTCAGGTGCTCATTTAAATCAGTTCTGATCAGTTTAATTCGATCGCAATCGAAAAGAGCTCTAAAATAGATAAATAAATGAGAGCCAAAATCAGCATTCGAAGGGTAAAATAAATATTTAAAACTTTTCTTCCGGTGCATTTCTTCCAGTCTGGCAGCTGTCTGAGGGCTTAATTTATAATGGGACAGATTAACTAGCTACTTACGGCTTGCACCCCCCACGGCCCCAATGCTGGGAATAAATTTTTCCTCACACGGATGTTCAAGGCTGGACAAACTAAATGAACCAGTAAATAAAATAGAAATTTAACCTTCCGGGTGTTGATTTTGACATTTGACATTTATTTGACATTTGTATTTACTGCTATTCATCCAGCGAGCTGGATACGTACTTGAATTCTTTTTTGGTACAATAGTTCGATAAAATTGATAGGCTAAAATAAAATCAAAGCTCAGAAAAAAATGTATAATATGGTGCATATTTAACGTGGCGAACATATCCTATACGCCAACAAATAGTTTTTATCGATTGCAGAAAACATTCACCAGGCATTTCTGCCACCTCCAGGCTTCTTGGCGGTAGAGGTAGCCGCTGGTTTCGTCATTTTCATCTTCTTCTGCCACACTGTACCCACAGCGCCAGGCAAGGTGTTCGAGGATTCCGTGTCCGCGCTAATGCTGCTGCTCTCCACCGGACCCGAAGGCTGCTTCTGCTGCGACTCCGGCTGCTCCTTGCCCGCCGTTCCCGGGGCCAACTTGCTCACAACCGCCTTTAGTACAGTGTCTCGGCGTTTAATAAATCGCATCTTCCATTCCAGCCTCTCCACGTAGCCCTGTCGAGCCGAGCGAAGCTCCGAGAACAGGACGAATACGAGCTCGAACAGTTCGCAAACGGTGAGTAGCGACATTCCTAGGTAGAGGCCCAGAATGCCGCCAATGTCGGAGAACAGATCAAAGAAACGATAGGATTCGAACTCCTCAACAACAGTGCTGAAGGCCTTGTTAGCGCCAAGAGTTACTTGGGCGAAGTTGCTAGCAAATTCGCGCTGCACTTTTTCTTCTGTAGTTAAATTGCGCAGGAAGTAGTAGAAGGTGTCTGGCACACTGAGATTTGCCTTCTCCAGCTGGCTGATATGGTATCCAAGGATTGTGTCCTTACAGTACACAGCCAGGCTATTCAGTGGCCACGAAGCCATGGACACGATTGGTGTGTAGATTTGTTCGCGACAGTTGGGCAGGCACTGTTGCATGCTGTTGAAAAGTGTACTCTCGCGCAGGATGAAATCGTGCTCGCACTGCGTCCTACGCAAAAATTCGGTGGCGTTGGTTGCTGGGGTGATGTGGTGGCACCGTGTAGCGTTGATGGACTCCGTGATGTTGTTGTATGGCGGCACAATGCGGCTGCAGAGGCAACCGCAGTTCTTCAAGATGGTGTCCAGAAGAGCTCGATACTGGCAGTCCTCCTTGTTCTTGCTGAACGCGATGCGATTCTGATCGGCGTCCTCATAAAAAACAGATCGGTTCGCGGAAACGCACTGCTTCGCATTGCGGCTCACGTACCTGAAGTTGAGTAAAATGAGCGTTTTTCTTAGGCTAGTCAATTTACTCTCATGCAAGCTTCGGTCTGCTTTGAAACGGATGGAGCCTATAGCTTCATCCTGCATCCTTCATTTTATCGTTAGAAGCTTCCGATCAATCAGTCTAAGTTGTCGAGTTCAATCGCAAGAAAAGCTTTTTATTACTATTATAGTACTTTCAATAGTGATTGGAATATTCCTTGAGTCTTCTTGGCGCACTAGATTGAAGGCTAGATTAAGTTTAATGACATTTGCAGGTTAAAAATTTGTTAAATTGTGCACTATTTTAAGCAGGCCAATTGTCTCCACGCGACTTAAAAGTTCTTTTTGGACACACCCACCTTAGTCAGACAGCCAGTTGACGCCGGGTTGAACTGGAGATGTGTCAGATTGTGTATCCAATAGCAACAGGATTTGTTAAACTAAATCAAACAATGATTTTCGATAAGAAACCTGACCCAAAGTTTCTTCATTTTACTCCTTTGGTTGAGGCAAAGTGCAGCTGAATTGCATATGGACACATGACTTGATCGACGCTAGTGACTTGCCAACTATATTGCTGATTAATATTACTGGATACTCAATTATTTACAACAATGAAGCCAATTTGCATTCAAAAGTTAAGAGATGATGCACGAAAGCAGTCCATGCAGTCCCCATCGATTTTCACTCTCGCCGCTTTCGTTCGGCTAATTCAGAAAATGCAATTAAAACTTTTTAGCAAGCTTAAGTCTTTCCTTCCCAATTATATTTTAGTATAAGCGCTGCTCATTAATCGTCAATGAGATCCTTTGTCAGCTGACAGGAGTGTCTTGTGCGACTGTCCTCGACTGTCATCTAACAATAGTTAGATGCTGCGGTAGAAAGCGTCTTGACGTGACTAATGACAACCATCACTCCAAAGTTATAATTAAATGGCCACTGTAGCTGTCAGAGCGCCAAATGTTTATTGAGGGACGCCAAAACTGCGCCCGTGGCGCCAAAACGAGTGTTGAAAGCGCCAATTAAAAATTTCATCACCAATCGGCTGTTATACGTACCTTTGCGCTTTGAAGATCACCATATTGAGCCCTTATACCGAGCCCTCAGTATATAAAGTTAGTTTAGAATCAAGTCATGAATTTGTACTATCCTTGTTTCTATTAACTGAGATCAATAGCTTTGGTTTTATGTTCAACGCCAAGACTTGATTGATCGACGAATTAGCTGTCGTCTGGATCATTTTCATCCGAAATGCGTTATTTTGTTTTCGATTCTCAGAAAAGAAGGCTTTTTAGTAGCTTTTTTAATTAGCTACAGTTTGAAAATTCAAATTGCAGCTGATCGCTTACCTGTACTCCACCATTTCAAAATTGACGTAAGAATGCACCCCCGGCGAGAGGTTGATGAAGTCCCTGGGGTAATGGTTTTTAGGGCCGTAGAATAGAATGGCGCCGCCAGATTTTGACACGTCATAGTCGCCCTCTCGTAGGTGATCCCGGCCGTCAGTCTTTCAAATATCACCATGCTTTTCGGGTTGGTCACTACTGGGTTGTTGTCCGTGAACAGTACCTGGCATGTGATATAAAATAAGGTTTGGATGGTGTTTTTAGAATCGTTTTTTACTTATAATTCTAAGCAAGTATACATGCGCGACGAACCAGTTCGAGCAGGAATTTCTCTATGAGCGCAGTCTGCTGGAGAACACTGTCCCTAGGCATAAACCGGAAACAGTTGCCGTACTTGCTGTCCCAGTAGTTCTGAAAGTCCAGATAAGAGCAATTGAACCCTTTGTACAGGCACCTGACTATGAAGACCTCGCGTCGCTGACCCAGATGCTGCAGCAGCATGGTGGGGCCGACCATGTCCTTGGCGATTTGCACAATCAGCTGATAATCAGTGCCGAGACCTTTCAAGTAGGCCAGACCAGCCACGAATCGGGACTCCGTGTACAACTGGGCGTACAGGCTGGGATTCTTCGTGACCATTTCGTAGTAGTTGGTTGAGGATATCGGGCTCACCGAGCACACCGTGATGTCAGGCGTCTCGAACTGGATCGCTCCCGGACTGATGCTTGTTGATATCGGGGTTGACAAGAAGTTGATGATTAGCTGCGCGATGTGATAGCTGAAGCCGGCCATGGCAGCCGCTAGGAACAGCATCCACAGCAGCTTCAGGGGCAGCGAGCGCCTGGCGTGGATTCGGCCGAATCCATGAGCGGTGGTTGTTGAGATAAAGTCCGAAATGGTGGGCACGCTTAGCTCCATGCTGCACTGGATGAATCTGACAATTCACCCTTCAAGGATCAAACCTTATTAAGGATCAAAAGTTAACTTTTCTTGGAGATTCAGCCCTGCTATGGTTGCGTGGGTTTAATAAAAAATTAAGCCGATACGAATAGAACTAAAATATTGATTAGGAACACACCCTCTGCCGGGTAGGAGTCTCTGCACCAATCAAGGAATTGCGGCGTCCTGAATGCAACCTTCAGAGCCCAATACCGTTAGCTTTCGTCAAGGTCATTCGGCAGCATCCTTTTTCTATAGTGTTTGATGTCAGTAGTACTTCCAGTACATGAACGTAATTTCATGTGTCAAACATAGACTAAACGGATATCAAGGAAGACTACCATGTCACGGACAGCTAAATTGGGATGCTACACCAAACTCTCATTATCTCCCTTTCCAGACTTCCGAATTCCCAATGAAGTTAAGCCTCGTTCGAGATGCACTCACAAGTTTAATCAAGTTTCAGTTTTCCTATCTCTTTAGTGTATTTTTATAGTCTATGGCAAACCCCCATTCAGAGCAGTGCAAAACAGCAAATCTGCGAAATCTGTGATAAAAAGCACAACTGTATTTTGAAAGTTGTCGCTCTTCAATGATAACTTTTTCGAACTATCTCTCAACAAACTTGTGAAGTCACCTCGAACGAAACCGCTCACGGATGCTTGCTTTATTTGGAATTGGGAAGCAAAAACCATGCCTCTAGCAGCGTCCTAAATGTACTTTTAACTGTCCTTGCTGCATACTTAGAAAGTCCGAACAGGGCGGGCTGCAATAAAGTGCAGTTTGGGTCATAATTAAATGCACCTGTAAGAAGCCCAGCAGGATCACATGAAAAGTTTCAACTGCTGCATGTACATGTATTGTCCTGGAATTGGGGAAAAGCTATAAGCTGAATCGGCCATCTGTCACGGATCCCATGGAAAACAATTGTTTAAACAAGGCAAATCAGATCTTGTGCAGTTTGTTAGGCTAATTGCAGGGCATTTGCAATTCAAAGAAGCGAATCCACCGTTCACTCAATTCATTTGTTGATTCAGAAATTCTGAACAGCAAAATCAAACGCTCTGTAAATATGCAGGAGAAGCATCTAGAAAATTCTGAGTACGTGTGATTCTTACTCTTCGTAGTCTTAGTAGGAACGACCACGTTTTTTCAGTGCACCGATTAATTATCCACAGATAGGGGCGCCAGTCAACATCTAGGAGACGAGAGGGCGCCAATCTACATGTAGGAGATATGTGGGGCGCCAATCTACATGTACATGTAGGAGATGTATGGGGCGCCAATCTACATGTAGGAGATATGTGGGGCGCCAATCTACATGTAGGAGATGGGTGGGGTGCCAATCTACATGTAGGAGATGTATGGGGCGCCAATCTACATGTAGGAGATATGTGGGGCGCCAATCTACATGTACATGTAGGAGATATGTGGGGCGCCAATCTACATGTACATGTAGGAGATATGTGGGGCGCCAATCTACATGTACATGTAGGAGATGTATGGGGCGCCAATCTACATGTTGGAGATATGTGGGGCGCCAATCTACATGTACATGTAGGAGATATGTGGGGCGCCAATCTCTACATGTGTCACATTTCTGATCACAGGCCCGTTTTAATTGAGTCGGCGGCTCAAGGCAAATTATCAATCTATTAGTAGTCAGGCCGGGTATTTTTGTGATACATACTGTACATGCGTACAGTTGATTTGTCTATTGCAATTTAAAGAAAGCTTTTGATTACAACCACTTTATGTAACCAGAAGTTGCAAAATTCCAAATTTTTGCTGGCCTGGCTGACACGTAAACAATTGTTTGTTTGAAAATTCTGGCTATTGTATAATTGAGTCTCTGCTGAAACCTAGACCATCGCTGCAAAATTTCAGTCATAAATGTTTTCTCTAATGAATTGAGAAAACCAATATTCAAAATATGATTTTATTCATTATCATAAAACAATTTTTAGCACATATAGGATTTAATACAGTTCCTTGATACTTCCTTTGATACATGTACTTTGAGCCTCTTTATTTAACAATGAAAATTGTTAAATTAAATGCCCAAAAAACTCTAAAATAAGCAAATTTATACTTAAATTAACAGCGGAATGGAGGGCTCTGGAAGGCTCTGGAAGCCAGGCTCTGAAGGGTCGACCCAAGTACAGAATCAACGTACTACATAAAAATGATACATTTAAGTCCAGAGTCCAGAGTCCAGAGTCTAAAGTCCAGCTAACCCTTTAGCGAGTTTGGACTTTCTCGGGTAAATAGAGAATTTAATTATTAACTGTCCGTAGGGTCCGAAGCTCAAATTAACTTAGATAAGAATATAGTAGATTGTTGAGAGGTGAAATCGACCTATAAGTGTCATATTGTGCATATTTTAGGAGGATTCCTTGATCAGCCAAATACACCATTTTACCTCCTATTTTGAACAAAGTCTTGTTCAAAAGAAACAAGCAGAACTTCAATTCAAACACTTTAAGAAATACAAATTTACTTTAAGAATACTTTAAGAAATTCAATTCAAACAAAGTCCCTTTCTATTGAAACAGAAGAACTTCAATTCAGACTGTCTGTGGCCAAAATTGTCCTTGAGTGACGCGCATGCACAGATTTGAAATTCAAAAGAAACAAAGTCGCATTCTATTTCGACAGAGGGATAAAACACAACAGCTGATCGACGAACATAAGAGTAAAATGAAAAACAGGAACAAGACAGTGTCAGTTGGCCAACTTGAGACACCTGACCATCAATTGCCTGTCCACCAACGCAGTGAGGTACGTAAGTAAACACATGGTTGAACCACTCAGTGCACTTGTCCACAGAGATGCAGCCAATGGTTCTGTCCACCATGTTGTACAGAATGTCTCGCCGATAGGCCGCCATTGACTGATTCCCGTGCTGCTCAGCTATCGGAGCGATGAAATTTTGCTGGTCTGCTGCCAGTTTTCTCATCAGATCGAGTGTCCTTCCAACAGGAGATTGAGTTCTCCACAGGAATCAAAAATGGACTGTATGGTGGAAGCCACTTGACCTGAATGGTGTCCTAAATCTCGTAGGCTGCTTTTCTGCTCTCCCTGACCTCACGATCATGTTCGCTGTTGACCTCTTGACTCCAAGTTGGCGCGCCAGTTCCACAAGTCATCCCCAACAATCAGCAGCCCTGATGATACGGTCTCTGTCACTGTTGCTTAAACAATAGTGCACTGCCAAGGCTGCTGTTCCATGATATCTTCATCGAATTCTGCTTCAAATTCATCGATTCCATCTTCCAGCAATTCATCGTCTTCTTCAATCTGATCTTCAGCATTAATATCGTTTCTTGTTGCGCAACGATTGTACAGTTATGCAGTACAGGGACAACAAAAAAGTTAGATTAATGTACTTAAATGTACTTGTACCCATGTGCGAAAATCTCTGTCGAAATAGAATGCGACTTTGTTTCTTTTGAATTTCAAGTTTGCGCATGCGCGTCACTCAAGGACAATTTTTGCCACAGACAGTCTGAATTGAAGTTCTTCTGTTTCAATAGAAAGGGACTTTGTTTGAATTGAATTTCCGCAAGTGCTGATATTTCTTAAATTGTTTGAATTGAAGTTCTGCTTGTTTCTTTTGAACAAGACTTTGTTCAAAATAGGAGGTAAAATGGTGTAAAATACAACACAACATATTATAATAAGCTGAAAAAATTAACAGAAATTGTCACAATGGATTCTGAGACGACAATACACCTTTTCACATTCAATTTTGATCAGGGTCTAGTTCTAGAAAAACTAGCGATAATTCAGACAATTCAGACTGGGGATAATTATGTCTATGGCTAAACATTGCTTCGGTGGCAGTATTTTTTAACTGGGGTTTGTTTCTATTGATTTTCCGCAAGCGTTGCCCCAGTTTGAATTGTCTGAATTGAATTTCTGCTTGTTTTTATAGAACTGGACTTTGATCAAAATTGAATGTGAAAAGGTGTACCAATTGATCGTAATAGAATTATGAGCGAAATGACTTTCCTATTAAGATCCGTAAGAAATAATTTGGTTTGCTAAAACAAATTTTCTTAACAAAAAACTTAAAAAAACAGTAAATGTTTATGCTAAAATTTTTAGTTTGTGAAGAAAACTTAGCTCATCAGCCTAAGTCAACTAATTCTAGAGTTGGTTCTTACAACTTATTGCAGAGCAGCATTTTAAATTCACGGAATTACACGAAAATATCTGTCATCAATGTGAGTTCTGTACCGTTTGTTCGTCAGTCGTGCTTTTATGCTCTTCAATCATGAGGCGGCAAAAAATAGCCAGAATTGTTGTTGTCATTCTTTTACTTATCTGCGGTCTGCTTGGACTTATAGCTATGCTAACGGACCAATGGGTCACAGGCACTTTTGAGAACATCGTCTTTAAGCAGGATATCTGGGGCTCTAAGTGGGTCTATGATCGTAAGTAAATTCTGATTTTGCAGAAATTTTTCTTTTAGTTTCATTATTTTCCATAATATCATTTCATGTCTTTTAAAATCTTTTTCTTTTTTTAGAGCGGATTTTGTGTGCCCGTGTATCCAGTGTAATGATGATCAGCAGTGCTGGTATCGCTCTTCTGGCCATCCCTGCAGAGGCCTGCCTAATGGAATGCAAAAACAGCACATTTTTGAAGATTGTGTCAATCATAAGCACTGTTCTGGCTTGTAAGTTTTTGTTTAATGCTTCCAATTTTACTTGGTCATTCATTTAACAAAACATCAAAAGTATGCAAAATAGTTCCTCTAAGTCTAGTTATAAAATAAATACTTGATTTAATTTAAGTACTAGCCAGAAGAATAAAATTATTCAGATAAGCATAAACTTATATTTCAAATTTTCTAAAAATGTTATTAGATAAATGGCCCTAGGGCCTACATCTAAATATTTTGGTGTTTATATACTTATAGGATGTTATATATTAGATATTTTATATTTTTTGTTTTAAATTTACTGGAAATATTCTGTACCTAAATTTTATGCCAACAGTCATCACCAACATGAGCATGTGGTCCTGCATGCTAGACTACACACGCCACCTTGTGGAGGACACCCGTGGCACTAGCAATGTGCAGTTTGGCTATAGCCTAGCCTTGGCTATTATAGCGTGTCTGGGCTTCTTAGCTGCCGCTATCATTACAGGGCTGCTAGTCTGTATGAAGCTGATCAACAACGATGCAGAAGGCAAGCGAGCACTGCAGATGGGCCAGCAGCCTTATCCAGATGTGGCTGAGAGTGAATTTGAAAGTCCAAAATGGTAAGGAAGACATTTTTGATATAGAAGCTGACTAATAATTGTAGAAAAGTGTGACATTAAAGTATACTTTGGCTCTGTTTTAGAAAAATCCAGAAAGTTTTAAATTAAATTTATTCTTGTGTACAGTGCTCATATTGTAATTGTCAACAACAAATGGACTGTTTTTAATAAAAAAGCTATTGTTAACAAGCTGGGCCAACTATTCATCATTACTATTTTGAATTGTTACTTGTAACTATAAATTGAATGCTTTTTATTTGCAGTGTATGCAACAAAAGTGCATGCAATGCTTAATATTCTGCTTTAAACACATTCCATTTTTAACACTAGGGTTCTCCAATCTTGAAGAAATGGTTGATTTTCTCAAGATTATTTTATGTAATTTAATTTTCGTTGTATTTACAAATTACCTAATCAATAATAGTTCCAAATTAACATTCCTTTGAAGTTTTGTGACCCCTTTAACATTCATATAATAAATTATAAGTAGGTGCAAATTTTAATGCATATTAACTAAAAATGCAAACAGAAAATAAAATCGCATCAATGACATTCTAAATTTAGTTTTTCACGCAAAAACTGTTGTAATTTGCTATGGGAGAAATATTAATCCTATTTATTTATCCAATACCTGCCGTTGTGATGGGACAGTGGTATGTCAGGTAAGGCAGTGGTGTGTCAGGTGAGGCAGTGGTATGTCAGGTAAGGCAGTGGTGTGTCAGGTGAGGCAGTGGTGTGTCAGGTAAGGCAGTGGTGTGTCAGGTGAGGCAGTGGTGTGTCAGGTAAGGCAGTGGTGTGTCAGGTAAGGCAGTGGTGTGTCAGGTAAGGCAGTGGTGTGTCCGGTGAGGCAGCAGTGTTTCAGGTAAGGCAGTGGTGTGTCAGGTGAGGCAGTGGTGTGTCAGGTAAGGCAGTGGTGTGTCAGCTAGGCAATAAACGCTAATAAATGTAAATTCCACCGGCAGAAGTGTACGCATGTAGAGATGTACAACAGTAGTCAGGCACTTGCCGAAATGCTGCTAGGGATTCTGGCTGACCGGTGCGAAATCCGGCTGGCAGTCTGCGTGGAGCAGGCGGGGCACTTGGCGGTCAGCGGCATGGGCAGCTGGGTGCGGCTCAGGCAGGTGGACTGGTTGCGCTTCCGGCGCTGCACCAGGCAGTGGCGCAACAGCTGGCGGAACTGCCGCTGCCGGTCCGACACCCGGTAGTAGCAGCCTGTACAGCTGCGGCTGCGCCAGTCGACCCGGGGCAGCGCCAATGCCGCCGCGCGCGCCGGGTTCCGGCGACATAAACCATTGGTGACGTCGGCATCGGCGGCATTTTTGCAGACTTTGACTTCGGTCGGCTCCGCCGTCAGCATGCGAACGAATGGCGCGATGGCAAAACCGCCCCACATCAGAGAGAGAACTAGCAGGAAGAATACTGCGGGTTTCAGGGTGTGCATGGTTCGATCTGGGTGTCCTGGGTGATCTCGTCAAATGTAGCCTTTAGGGCAGGGCTCGGCTAAAATTTTTACCTCAAGGGCCAGATCATGGGGAATGCAGCTCTTGTGTCTGCGGGCCAGATGAGAGTGGAAAGGAAAGGGAACGAAAGATGAGAGAAGAGAGGAGAGGGGGAAAGAAGAAGAGAAGAGATAGAGCTGAGCAGAGACAAATTGAGCGGGCCGGATTGCCATTGTGATCAGTTTCAAAGGACCCGAGGGCCGGATTGCCATTGTGATCAATTTCAAAAGACCCGATGGCCGGATTGCCATTGTGATCAGTTTCAAAGGACCCGAGGGCCGGATTGCCATTGTGATCAGTTTCAAAGGACCCGATGGCCGGATTGCCATTGTGATCAGTTTCAAAGGACCCGAGGGCCGGATTGCCATTGTTATCAGTTTCAAAGGACCCGAGGGCCGGATTGCCATTGTGATCAGTTTCAAAGGACCCGAGGGCCGGATTGCCATTGTGATCAGTTTCAAAGGACCCGAGGGCCGGATTGCCATTGTGATCAGTTTCAAAGGACCCGAGGGCCGGATAGAGAGGCTTCAAGGGCCGCGTATGGATTGCCACTGTAGGGTGATTGGGATGTCTGCAGATATCTGCAGATTGGGATGTCTTGGCGATTGGTATGTCAGATATTGGGTGATCGGGGTGTCAGATATTGGACGAGTGAAGTGTCAAGTATCAGTTGGGTGTGGTGTCAAATATAGGGTGAGTGGTGTCTCAGATATTGGGTAAGTGGGGTGTCAGATGTAAGGTGAGTGGGGTGTCAGATGTAGGGTAAGTGGGGTGTCAGATGTAGGGTGTGGGGTGTCAGACGTAGGGTGAGTGGGGTGTCAGATGTAGGGTGGGTGGGGTGTCAGATGTAAGGTGAGTGGGGTGTCAGATGTAGGGTAAGTGGGGTGTCAGATGTAGGGTGTGGGGTGTCAGACGTAGGGTGAGTGGGGTGTCAGATGTAGGGTGGGTGGGGTGTCAGGTATTGCATCAATCAAGGCCTCGCTTACCGCAGACAATCTGAACAGTTTGTAACTCTTCATTGACAGCTTGGGTCGGAGTCATAATGACGCGCAGTCTTGTCAGACTATAGTATCTTGCTAATCGATTTACGATGTCATTGCCTTTAAAAATAAACCACTAATCCCACACAGCTGATTTATCTGACATTCTATGGCCGAAGTTGCGAGACTAGCTATACAATACATGCTACTTGTTGCAAGTTGACTTCATAAGTAATATTATAAGCACCACGTGGAAATAATTCTAATGTCAGGAATAAAGTCTTATTATTTTTCAATACACTCGCATGTAGAATAAGCAACAGAAACGGCCAAAAATGTTTAATTATATTTGTCTTTGCTATACGAGTAGGTAGTCAGGTGAATCTCTGCAACAATCGTAGTTCGTAAGCCGAGAAATTAGTGGGCGCTATTAATCGATAAAGCCAATTGCTACATCTATAAGTACACTTACTCCTTGCTATATTTGAGTTCCACCATGCAAAATGAAACATTTTCGGTAACATTATTTCACGATTTTGTTGAGCTTTCAAAAACCGTTTATGGAGTGTCTTGACTTCTAAAAATAGTCTTGTCTGTTAGAAATTAACCTTAAGAACCTCATTCTGTATTTACCATTTTACGGATATTTTTGCAAGTCTACCTGTGTTCACAGTGCATCTGATCGCATGGACAACTTAAGCATGGGGACGCTACGCATGGCAACCAGTTCACTATAGTATCACGATCTCTAACACCACTGACATAGTGGTCAACTTAACGATATCTCAGGTTAGAAAGTTGGTAATGTCTTTGATTGAAGGTCGTGTTACAACTCAAACGGTAATATAGTTCTTGATAAAAATATCTCTGGGTCTCACTGCGAAAGTCTCCCTGTAGCGATGGGAAGAGCTTAATTAATGAAGCAATATTTATCAAATAATTCGAATCCTTTTCGGTATCTGCACAGTGAAGTACTTCATGGTCTGACTCTCTGATGAAGCTTTGATCACACAAGATAACACATGCTACTAGCAGTAGTGCGAGTTCAGGCTTCTACTCTGCTCGGGACAGCAGCCTATCCAGCTTGTCGTCTATGTTAACCATCCGAGCTTCAGCCTCCCGGATGCGGCTGTGCAGCTGCTGCACGCCGGTCAGAATGAAGCCCTGATTCTTGTGTACCTCCAGCAACCCGATTGAGTTGTCGGCCAGTCGGCGCTGGTCGCTCCTGAGCTGCCGGATTTGATAGATCGAATGCAGCAGCTTTCTCTGGTGCCGAAGGCTGGCAGCCGCGTCTCCCGAGCGCCTGAATTTGTAAGCCAACCAGCCCTCCTTCAGGATGTTGGCAGCCGAGTGTCGCATCCGCTTGTCCAGCTCCGTGTCAATCACAAAGTTGTGCACGTACTTTTCCGCGCGGGACAGTTCGAGGCGGCGAGCGAGAACGGCCACGACTAGGGCAGTGACTCCCGTGCCGAATATGCCTGTGGGTGACGGAGTTAGGAGGCTCACTCTGTGGTGATGGTCCTTCAGCGCTGGCAACAACCCCCCTTCCCCGATCCTTCAGTGGTGGCAGCAGCTCCCCAGGTCCTTCAGCGCTGGCAACAACCCCCCCCCCGGATCCTTCAGTGGTGGCAACAACCCCCCCCAGATCCTTCAGTAGTGGTAGCAATTCCCCAGATCCTTCAGTGGTGGCAGCAACTCCCCGGATCCTTCAGTGGTGGCAGCAACTCCCCGGATCCTTCAGTGGTGGCAGAAACTCCCCGGATTCTTCAGTGGTGGCAGCAACTCCCCGATCCTTCAGTGGTGGCAGCAACTCCCCGGATCCTTCAGTGGTGGCAGAAACTCCCCGGATCCTTCAGTGGTGGCAGCAACTCCCCGGATCCTTCAGTGGTGGCAGCAACTCCCCGGATCCTTCAGTGGTGGCAGCAACTCCCCGGATCCTTCAGTGGTGGCAGAAACTCCCCGGATCCTTCAGTGGTGGCAGCAACTCCCCGATCCTTCAGTGGTGGCAGCAACTCCCCGGATCCTTCAGGGATGACAGCAACTTCCTTCCTTCCTTACTAGTTTTTCAACGATAGTCACTAGCTTGAATATTGACTCCAGTATATGTTCGAGATGTAGTTCAAGCTGAGAACAGCTGAATTCAACACAGCGTGCAGCTGATCAAAGTGCATCGGGCAGTGATGAAGGATCCGAAATGAAATGGGCTGCTCAAACGAAAGATCCGTCGCTGATAGCTTTCGCGGCGATCGCACTTGCTTCATGGAAACTGTCGCGGGGGATTAGGCCGAACCCCAGGGAGGCATCGCGAGTTTTCCACGCTTGCATAATTTTCCAGGGACAACTTTGAAGAAAGGAATTTAGACAGAAAGGGAAAACCAGGGGGATTTGGTCTTGATGGGACTGTGGAGCATTCTGGTATAAAGAGAAACTTTGCTGCAATTCATCTGCATTAAGGAAGCGCATTTTCTGGGCTGGACCAGGCAGTTTACCGGGGTTAATAGGCAGTTTACCAGTGCAACTGCTTTGCTCAGCGTATCTGATATTTCTGGGAAGGCAGAAACTCCACCCCGTTCTTTCAATAGTGGCAGCAAGTGTTCCAGAGCCGAGCTCCCAGAACGCATAATTGGCTGGCGTCTCGTGCAATGCTAATTTCATTTCCAAATATATTTAAACAGAGAAAGTTACTAGAGTACTTTAAACTATTTGGCTTGGTGCCACTGACATAGAACTGTACTTGGCCATAGAAGATAAAGCCAATCCAGTGGACAACTTGAAATTTTAAGCTGCAGAGCTGCAGTGCAAACCTGCTCTGCTCTGCTCTGCTCTGCTCTGCTCTGCTCTGCTCTGCTCTGCTCTGCTCTGCTCTGCTCTGCTCTGCTCTGCTCTGCTCTGCTCTGCTCTGCTCTCTGCTCTCTGCTCTCTGCTCTGCTCTCTGCTCTGCTCTGCTCTGCTCTGCTCTGCTCTGCTCTGCTCTGCTCTGCTCTGCTCTGCTCTGCTCTGCTCTGCTCTGCTCTGCTCTGCTCTCTGCTCTCTGCTCTCTGCTCTGCTCTCTGCTCTGCTCTGCTCTGCTCTGCTCTGCTCTGCTCTGCTCTGCTCTGCTCTGCTCTGCTCTGCTCTGCTCTGCTCTGCTCTGCTCTGCTCTGCTCTCTGCTCTGCTCTGCTCAGGGAGGCTGAAGCTTCCCTAAACTTGCGCACCGAGCTGAATACCAGTTACTTCTGGAGATTTTCACAGGTTTAATTTGTTTTTCATGTTGTGCAATGGGAGTACAGATTGAAAATCTGTTGCCCAAATGACTGAATTAAAAGCTTGATAAACTTCAACTTAGCTTAAAACGACCTCAAGTGTAAAAAATAAACAAATAAATTGCCATCATTGAAGGTCGGTCAGTCACAGAGAACTCCACCGCACCTGTGAGCACTGCGACTCCGCGGCTGCAGTAGGTTTCCGGCACAACATCCCCGTAGCCAACAGTCAGAAAGGTGATCGCAGTCAGCCACATGCTGTTTAGAAAGTTCCGATGCTTCTTGCCGCGGTACATCTCACAGGCCCGCGTAGCCCAGCTGGCCCAGATGAACAGCACCAGAGCCGCAGCTGTGAGCACGTACTCCGGGTACATGCTCATCATGGACTTGAAGATGAACCGGAAATTGAACGGCACCCGGTTCAGAGCGCCCAGGCTCTGCGACGAAGCGTCCTGGAACAGGCGGCTGTGCAGCATCAGGACGCGGCAGATCAGGTAGAATCGAAGGAACATCGGCAGGCCCAGTATGACGTCAAAGGGCACCAAGTGCTGATCCAGCTGGCCTTCTCGCGGCTGATGAGTCTGCTGCAGCAGCTGCGCCTCGTCCGTCCGGTTGGTCGGAGGCGGGTGCACAGCGCACACAGCCAGCTCCAGGGCCAATCGGAAGACCCGACCGGCGTCTAGAACCAGTCGGTAGTTCTCCATTGAGTTGTCAATCATAAAGACTTGAAGGTCCAACCAGTGATACAAGACGATGAAGCCTAGAAGGATTGCAGTTGAGAGGCTGATGAAACTCTTCAGAATGGCCGATCCTGCCTGGTCCTTGCGCAGCGTCCCCGCCATGCAGAGCTCCGCCTCTGCCACCATAAGAGCCACACCCAGCAGGGCGAACAGCAGGCTGAGGTCGGCTAGCATCTTGCGCCTACGGATCGGGGAGTAGGATTCAAATATCGAGGAGTGGGATTCGATATAGAGTGGGATTCAAATATCGAGGAGTGGAATTCGAATATAGAGTGGGATTCGAATATCGAGGAGTGGGATTCGAATATCGAAGAGTGGGATTCGAATATAGAGTGGGATTCGAATATCGAGGAGTGGGATTAGAATATCGAGGAGTGGGATTAGAATATCGGGGAGTGGGATTCGAATATAGAGTGGGATTCGAATATCGAGGAGTGGGATTCGAATATCGAGGAGTGGGATTCGAATATAGAGTGGGATTCGAATATCGAGGAGTTGGATTCGAATATAGAGTGGGATTCGAATATCGAGGAGTTGGATTCGAATATAGAGTGGGATTCGAATATCGAGGAGTGGGATTCGAATATAGAGTGGGATTCGAATATCGAGGAGTGGGATTTGAATATCGGGGAGTGGGATTCGAATGCCGGAATTTCGCAATCGACATGAGCACGGAGTCTAATTAACCATTGCATTACCTGGTGAACAGCTCCTTTCTGCGGGCCAGTCGAGCTCCCACATTTTCGTATTTGAACGCCCGTGAACTGGCTGCCACCCCATCCGCTGCCGCCGCCGAGGCCGCCGCCGAGGCCGCCGCCGAGGCCGCCGCCGTCACCACGGAGCCTCGAGCTCCAGAGCCGTAGCCCAATGTGCCGTTGGGACCCGCGCCAACCAGCGGGATGGCCGGGTCGTCCATCGTCGGGGTGGCGGTTGGCGTTGCCTCGACGGAGTTCATGGGAGGCTGGCTGCTAAGAGTAACGAGAGTGGTAAAGTTCTGTGGAGTCTTCAGTCTAGGTCTAGTGTCCACTGCCTAGGTCTA
The DNA here is from genome assembly GCA_002269645.1 of Macrostomum lignano. Classification (NCBI taxonomy): domain Eukaryota; kingdom Metazoa; phylum Platyhelminthes; family Macrostomidae; genus Macrostomum; species Macrostomum lignano. The sequence continues at coordinate 89,613 of NIVC01000619.1, forward strand.
GTGTCCGCTGCCTAGGTCTAGTGTCCGCTGCCTAGGTCTAGTGTCCGCTGCCTAGATCTAGTGTCCGCTGCCTAGGTCTAGTGTCCGCTGCCTAGATCTAGTGTCCGCTGCCTAGATCTAGTGTCCGCTGCCTAGGTCTAGTGTCCACTGCCTAGATCTAGTGTCCGCTGCCTAGGTCTAGTGTCCGCTGCCTAGGTCTAGTGTCCGCTGCCTAGGTCTAGTGTCCATTGCCTAGGTCTAGTGTCCACTGCCTAGGTCTATTGTCCACTGCCTAGGTCTACTGTCCACTGCCTAGGTCTATTGTCCACTGCCTAGATCTAGTGTCCACTGCCTAGGTCTAGTGTCCACAATCATACTCAGGGACTTCTCGATTGCTATGCTACGTATCGCTATTTATAGAATTCCATGGTCTAACTTATGCTTTTAACTGTCCTCTGTCTGCCCCTGACCAGCGACTTTGCACTGTTCATAATGATACATTGTAATCACACAGTCTAATGCTACAGTACAGCACTCGTAGAGTATTGGATAATCTCAGGCAATATATTGAACTCTGGTTTGAAGGCACTTGTACCAGACGGGGACTCAATAAAACTAGAATGCCCAACTCGGGATAACACCAAAAATAAAACTCACCCCACTACTCTCAAGACTTTTATCCGACAGCTGTGCCACAGAAAGCGAAAGTCTTCAAGCCTGAGTCAGAGTCTAAACCAATGTGCTTTTACTTCCCGGATGCTCAACGCTCTCAGACGGGGCCAGTTTATGAGTAATGCGGGACTATTTTAGTTGCCACCAGGTAAATCAAACTGCTTGGATTTGAAGAAAATGGTCTCAAAAAATCCAACCAAGTCATTAAATTTCACGCTTTATAATTTTATAAGTCGTCCAATAAAATTCGGCCATCAGATTAGCAGCATAATTCAAGGAAATGAGTCATCAGATTAGCAACATAATTCAAGGAAATGAGTCATCAGATTAGCAGAATCATTCAAGGAAATGAGTCATCAGATTAGCAGAATCATTCAAGGAAATGAGTCATCAGATTAGCAGAATCATTCAAGGAAATGAGTCATCAGATTCAGATTAGCAGAAACATTCAAGGAAATGAGTCATCAGATTAGCAGAATCATTTAAGGAAATGAGTCATCAGATTCAGATTAGCAGAAACATTCAAGGAAATGAGTCATCAGATTAGCAGAATCATTTAAGGAAATGAGTCATCAGATTCAGATTAGCAGAAACATTCAAGGAAATGAGTCATCAGATTCAGATTAGCAGAATCATCAAGGAAATGAGTCATCAGATTAGCAGAATCATTCAAGGAAATGAGTCATCAGATTAGCAGAATCATTCAAGGAAATGAGTCATCAGATTAGCAGAATCATTCAAGGAAATGAGTCATCAGATTAGCAGAATCATTCAAGGAAATGAGTCATCAGATTAGCAGAATCATTCAAGGAAATGAGTCATCAGATTAGCAGAATCATTCAAGGAAATGAGTCATCAGATTAGCAGAATCATTCAAGGAAATGAGTCATCAGATTAGCAGAATCATTCAAGGAAATGAGTCATCAGATTAGCAGAATCATTCAAGGAAATGAGTCATCAGATTAGCAGAATCATTCAAGGAAATGAGTCATCAGATTAGCAGAATCATTCAAGGAAATGAGTCATCAGATTAGCAGAATCATTCAAGGAAATGAGTCATCAGATTAGCAGAATCATTCAAGGAAATGAGTCATCAGATTAGCAGAATCATTCAAGGAAATGAGTCATCAATTTATATTAATCATTGAAAGCAAATACTAACTTATGGCAGTTAGCCATCAAAGGAACGATTTCTGCAACAGAGGTCAGAGCAAGGGCTCAAAAATCGATATTCTGCATATGCATCGGCACATTAAGCACTATTATTATCGCTTCTAAATCTGCTTAAAGTGTGGCAGCTCGCTAGCTCAGCAACTGCTCTCCCAATTGTCTCGGTGGGATCATCCGAGGTCTCTAGGAAAATTCCAATCCAGTCAGCGGGAGGCTGCCTCCCGCCGCTGTATATTTATACTGCTTTTTCTGGTTCGGTCGGCCTCGCCATGATCTCTGCTGCAATGCCTCCGGCTGCCTCCTCCGTCCCTTGGGGTGCCAGAAAAGGGGTGCGACAGAATTTTTTATTTTTAAAATGGAACGAGGAGGGGGGGGCTTTTTGAACCGCCTCGGGGCGTCTGCTGACGAGCTTGTTAAAGTAAGGCATTGCCAGTTGTTAAAGTACATCGAATTAGGGCTGCGGTCCGTGTGAAACTCCAGTGCTCTCCTGTGAGCTCTAGCTTGAGTACTTCACTAATAACTAGTGCTCAAATCTCTAAATCCACGAATATCAAGTCCCCATCACCCGATAATCAAATCTCACTCGATAATCAAATCTCATCCGATAATCAAATCTCACCCGATAATCAAATCTCACCCGATAATCAAATGTCACCCGATTATGAAATCTCATCCGATATAATCAAATCTCACCCGAAAATCAAATCTCATCCGATAGTCGATTCTCACCCGATTTTTAAATCTCACCCGATAATGAAATATCACCCGATTTTCAAATCTCACCCGATAATCAAATCTCACCCGATAATCAAATCCCCGCCTACGATAATCAAATCTCGCCCCTTAATCAAATCTCATCCAAAAATCAAATCTCACCCGACTATCAAATCTCATCCGATATAATCAAATCTCACCCGATAATCAAATCTCATCTGATAGTCGATTCTCACCCGATAATAAAATCTCACCCGATTTTCAAATCCCTAAAACCGTCCCGCCCCAGTCCGAGCCCGGGTCCTCACTCTCCTACCGCAGTATCGATTTATGTCTCCCAAAAAACCCAAAAATCAATCTCCAAGTCCAGACAGACATCTAATCTCCCGAAAATCGGTTGTAGCCAAAGACGGATTAGCAACAACGATGGGGATGTAAGACTGAAGTAAGGCTGTGCTGCTATTTTAAACACGAGATTAGCAGCAAGTAGCGCTGGTCCATGGGGATGACAGATGTTCTCCGTACGAAGTATTCTAATGCTGAGATCTCACTACTAATTGAGTCTATTTTCGACACCTAGCCTTCGCCGAGAGAAATTTCCTCTTTTTTCAGCACTCGATGTCTAGATGTCTAAAAACATTCTTCTTACATGTAGTTTTCTGTCGCTGAGTAGTCTATGCTTGAGTAGTCTGTCTTTGAGTAGTCTGTCTTTGAGTAGTCTGTCTTTGAGTAGTCTGTCTTTGAGTAGTCTGTCTTTGAGTAGTCTGTCTTTGAGTAGTCTGTCTTTGAGTAGTCTGTCTTTGAGTAGTCTGTCTTTGAGTAGTCTGTCTTTGAGTAGTCTGTCTTTGAGTAGTCTGTCTTTGAGTAGTCTGTCTTTGAGTAGTCTGTCTTTGAGTAGTCTGTCTTTGAGTAGTCTGTCTTTGAGTAGTCTGTCTTTGAGTAGTCTGTCTTTGAGTAGTCTGTCTTTGAGTAGTCTGTCTTTAAGTAGTCTATCCTAGTCTATCTACACTAATAATGAGGTACAATTAATATGGAAAAACTGTTGTTTAAACGCTTCCATCAAAATTCATGAGGGAAATTCACCCAAGTTTTCAGTTTCCTTATAGAGCAAGACCGAATCCTACTGCTCAGCCATCTTTGAGGCCATAAAGGTGTCCACAGAATACAAGCAACAGTGCTTCCGATAATGGCTATGCTTTCACGCTAATGGATCCCAGTTCTGCGTCAATGGCGGCTTTCTGTCAGACGTCACAATTTGATTTGCTTCCAACTCATTCCTATCTATGTATCTATGTATCTATCTATCTATCTATCTATCTATCTATCTATCTATCTATCTATCTATCTATCTATCTATCTATCTATCTATCTATCTATCTATCTATCTATCTATCTATCTATCTATCTATCTATCTATCTATCTATCTATCTATCTATCTATCTATCTATCTATCTATCTATCTATCTATCTATCTATCTAGCTATCTATCTATCTATCTATCTATCTATCTATCTATCTATCTATCTATCTATCTATCTATCTATCTATCTATCTATCTATTTATCTATCTATCTATCTATCTCTCTATTTATCTATCTATCTATCTACCTATCTATCTATCTATCTATCTATCTATCTATCTATTTATCTATCTATCTATCTATCTCTCTATTTATCTATCTATCTATCTATCTATCTCTCTATCTATCTATCTATCTATCTATCTATCTATCTATCTATCTATCTATCTATCTATCTATCTATCTATCTATCTATCTATCTATCTATCTATCTATCTATCTATCTATCTATCTATCTATCTATCTATCTATCTATCTATCTATCTATCTATCTATCTATCTATCTATCTATCTATCTATCTATCTATCTATCTATCTATCTATATATCTATCTATCTATCTATCTATTTGTCTACCTATCTATCTATCTATCTATCTTTCTATCTATCTATCTATCTATCTATCTATCTATCTATCTATCTATATATCTATCTATCTATCTATCTATTTGTCTACCTATCTATCTATCTATCTATCTTTCTATCTATCTATCTATCTATCTCAGAGAAAGCCTTACCTCATCATCTCAGAGAAAGCCTTACCTCATCATCTCAGAGAAAGCCTTACCTCCCTGCGTCTCAGAAGGCTGTCGGAGCTCCCATTGAGTTGTCCTTCATAGTTCTCGCGATGCTTCAATCGGTCTCACGCCGTCTCCTGTCTCTTATTTCCTGTCTTAAAATCGAGCGAAGCCACCCTGGGAGAATCGCTACTAGTTAAGCCAGTCGCTCCCATCAGTGTGCGAGCTGCCCACCGCCCTCGCAGCTGATTCCCATTGGCTGGTTGTTCCTGCCGTCTCACTCTGCCCCTCACACCGCCACATACCAAACACGAACCCTTCAAATCTCGGAAGTCAGTCTGTCCTGAACCAAGCCAACCATTATTGCTGTCAATCCTGATCTCTCATAACTCGTTAATTTCGTTGAAGCTTATCAGAAAGTTTGGACACATGAAGCACATTATCGCCCATTGTTTCAAGTTATTGTCTGTACATAGCTCTCGGCTTTTTCAATTCAGTTTTTGAAATAAATTCCAATAAAATTTGTGATTTTTAATAAAAACTTCTAACTGTCCTACTCGCAGTAGTCACCTGTGAAAAAGTTGCGGTAACATTTTGAAAATCGTTTTTCGCGCATTCAGAAGAGGTGATTCAGAAATCAGAAAAGATGATTTAGAAGAGAAGATTCAGAAAAGGTGATTCAGAAGAGGTGATTCAGAAAAGATGATTTACAAGAGATGATTCAGAAAAGGTGATTCAGAAGAGGTGATTCAGAAAAGATGATTTAGAAGAGAAGATTCAGAAAAGGTGATTCAGAAGAGGTGATTCAGAAAAGATGATTTAGAAGAGAAGATTCAGAAAAGGTGATTCAGAAGAGGTGATTCAGAAAAGATGATTTAGAAGAGAAGATTCAGAAAAGGTGATTCAGAAGAGGTGATTCAGAAAAGATGATTTAGAAGAGAAGATTCAGAAAAGGTGATTTATTGTAGAAAAGGTGATAACTCTTCTCAATAATATTACAAAATTATACTTTTTATAACATACGATTGAGCAGAGATGATTCAGAATGAACCGCAAAGTAGTGAATTCAAAAATAGATTTTTCCGGTTTCGGGCAATGGGGCAAAGCGGTCTTGAACTGCACAGCAGGGAGCCTACTCAATTTTAAGAAGCGGCCTTCTAGAAGCAGAAAAAGACCGAGCTCGTAAAAAGCGCGGATTATTTCGCCCGAGTCTGTGACTGGACTTGAAAGACTCGCCAAGCGGGGGTGCTTTTTCGCCGAAAGCAAAACAGCTGCCAACGAGTGCAGGGCACTAGCTATCTACCTACGCGATGCTTTTTGCAGCCGGTCAAAGATGAAAACCCGAGGGGGCTGTGAGAGCCGGAGAAAATATAATGGCGCTCAGCATCAGCTGTGGATGATGCGAGCTCGTGAGAGACTTTCTTATAGGGTCAGCTGTGCGTGTTTGAGAATTCTAATACCCTTTGCCGTCTGTTGTAGCTGGCTGAAGTTTTTTTGTAAACTTGAGCCAGCAGGCAAGTGCATTGTTGGCTAAGTAGGGGGGGGGGGCTGCAGTGTCAGAGAGAGAGAGGGAGTCGGTTGAGTGGCCCCAAGCAGTGCAGCTGTCTTCTCATTGGTCCAGTTGGAATTTCGCTCTTGCGCATAAATTCCATCCAGCATTCGCCGAGACAGAAAGCCAGGCAAGGCACAGGTAGATACCCGGCCAGACAAATCTGTTTTCTACAGCTGCCCCCCCCCCGGCAGCAGCATCCGATGCAGCGACATCAGTCGATGGCTCTGACGGACTCGCAGCTTCCTCTCGGCCTGATTGACAGCCTGCTGAGCTTCCTTGGCGAGGAGCTCGAAGGCGAGCGGCTGAGCCAGCCTGCCAGAGAGCGGCAGCGAAGCCTGCTCAGCCACCTTCGTCAGCAGGTCGGTCCGGGCAGCCGCGGCGGCAGCAACGAGGCGTCGCCGAGAATTGGTGAGCTGAGCAGCTTTTGGTGTCTTCTTGGAGTGACAAGTTTGATATATTAGTAGCGTGCGCAGGCGAGATAGGCACTCTGGGGTGAAACTCTTTTGTCTTTTTAGCGTCAAAATTGGTGTTTTCATGTGAGGCCAAAATTTGGGTGTGCCTGTGGCGCCAAAGTTCCTGTCTGTGGCGCGAAAGTTGATTTCTGTGGCGCCAAAGTTCTTGTCTGTGGCGTCAAAGTTCCTGTCTGTGGCGCCAAAGTATGTGTCTGTGGCGCCAAACGTCCTGTCTGTGGCGTCAAACGTCCTGTCTGTGGCGTCAAAGTTCCTGTCTGTGGCGCCAAAGTTCCTGTCTGTGGCGCCAAAGTTCCTGTCTGTGGCGCCAAAGTATGTGTCTGTGGCGCCAAAGTTTGTGTCTGTGGCGCCAAAGTTCTTGTCTGTGGCGCCAAAGTTCCTGTCTGTGGCGCCAAAGTTCCTGTCTGTGGCGCCAAAGTTCCTGTCTGTGGCGCCAAAGTTTGTGTCTGTGGCGCCAAAGTTCCTGTCTGTGGCGCCAAAGTTCCTATCTGTGGCGCCAAAGTTCCTGTCTGTGGCGCCAAACGTCCTGTCTGCAATACTAGCATTGTTTAATTCCTTGAGACAAAATTCGTGTGTGCCTTTGACGCCAAGCCCAGCAGGCCAGCATCTTCAAGTAGGTTGAGCTTCATTAAAAATAGTGTAAAAGATTTTGTTTCCCAAGAAAAAGTCTACATAGCACCGCTGGATATTGTTTAATTCTTAGAACAATGTCTGGCACGAGCTTGTGCTTTCTATGTCAGGGCTTAGTTCGGCTAAATTCCGAATATGGGCTACTGCTAAGAGTTGAGCAATTGCGCAATAGAGCAGTACAAGCGCCTAGAATGACAACAACAAGCTGTGATAGACAAGGCAGAGGGGTTGACTCAAGAAAAAATTCGCTAAAAGATATTCTGCTCACCGGCGAGTGTTATTAAAAGAACTGCTTGCGCATCGCTTGCGCGCCTGTGGGCTGTCCAGAATGGAAGAAGAACTTGAAGAAGAAGCTTGAAGAACTGCGTAGCAAAAGAAAAAGCAAGAAAACCCTGCCCCCCCCAGCTAACTAAGTTAAGCTCTCTAACGATTGCAGGTGGGCCCAAGGCGAGGCTGTCTCTGCCGCCGCAACTGTATGATTCCAAGTGAGTTTACACTGCATGCAGCATTCAAGTTCGGAATGCAGTGAGACTCCAGCCATGGAGAGCTCGAAGTGCTGTCTGGAGTTACAATTTTGAGAAATCCTCAGGAAAATTGCCACACAAATGGACAAGAGCTGTCACTGCAATCTCTGAATCTGAAAAATCAAGTGGACTATGGGGTATTTTCTTTCAGAAATGACTAACACAATAATACTTGACGACATCATTCCCTTCTACAATTTGCAGTTTTAGCCAGGGCTCAGATGGCAGCGAGCAGTCTCTCGAAGGTAAGAGCCAGCAGTTGAATTATTAATGCTGACATGCAATTCGATTTTAAAATACTATTGCTAATTCAAATTTTGTGTCATTCTTTGCAGACTACGAAATCCCCGGCGCGCTTGTTGCAGAATCCATTCCGTAAGTCGTTGACTTGCTGGCTTACTTCCTTCCTCTGGGCCGAGCTGGGCTCCGGAACTCGGTTATTAGTCCCCTCCCCAACACCCCCGATTCATGTGCCAGCAGTTGACCCAATTTCTGTCCCTGGCTTCCCGGCCGACCACACCTCCAGCGACTTGGCGGTGACGTAAATCCGGTCTGGGCAACAATTTCAGTCCTGTAATTTTTTCGACTCATCGCGTTGCGTGTTCAAAACTTCTTGTGAGAGTTGACTTTGTCCACTTCCCGTCAAACAGACAAACAAGCAGTGGACACACTGGTTGAACTCATCAGACACAATGACCGTTGGCTCAACCAAGAAACCTTATTCTGTACGCCCAAAAAACAATCTTTACTTAAAAATCAAAAAAATATTTATACTCGTATGCTAAAAACATCGACACAATATTCTAAAAAATGTCAGACCACACAAACTCCGCAGACACAACCGACACCAACTCCCCAGACACAACCGACACCAACTCCCCAGACGCAACCGACATCAACTCCCCAGACACAACCGACACCAACTCCCCAGACGCAACCGACACCAACTCCGCAGACACAACCGACACCAACTCCCCAGACACAACCGACATCAACTCCCCAGACACAACCGACACCAACTCACGAGACATAACCGACACCAACTCACGAGACACAACCGACACCAACTCCCCAGACACAACCGACACCAACTCCCCAGACACAACCGACACCAACTCCCCAGACACAACCGACACCAACTCCCCAGACACAACCGACATCAACTCCCCAGACACAACCGACACCAACTCCCCAGACACAACCGACACCAACTCCGCAGACACAACCGACACCAACTCCCCAGACACAACCGACACCAACTCACGAGACACAACCGACACCAACTCCCCAGACACAACCGACACCAACTCCCCAGACACAACTGACACCAACTCCCCAGACACAACCGACACCAACTCCCCAGACACAACCGACACCAACTCCCCAGACACAACCGACACCAACTCACGAGACACAACCGACACCAACTCCCCAGACACAACCGACACCAACTCCCCAGACACAACCGACACCAACTCCCCAGACACAACCGACACCAACTCCCCAGACACAACCGACACCAACTCCCCAGACACAACCGACACCAACTCCCCAGACACAACCGACACCAACTCCCCAGACACAACCGACACCAACTCCCCAGACACAACCGACACCAACTCCCCAGACACAACCGACACCAACTCCCCAGACACAACCGACACCAACTCCCCAGACACAACCGACACCAACTCCCCAGACACAACCGACACCAACTCCCCAGACACAACCGACACCAACTCCCCAGACACAACCGACACCAACTCCCCAGACACAACCGACACCAACTCCCCAGACACAACCGACACCAACTCCCCAGACACAACCGACACCAACTCCCCAGACACAACCGACACCAACTCAGGAGACACAACCGACACCAACTCCCCAGACACAACCGACACCAACTCCCCAGACACAACCGATACCAACTCCCCAGACACAACCGACACCAACTCAGGAGACACAACCGACACCAACTCCCCAGACACAACCGACACCAACTCCCCAGACACAACCGACATCAACTCCCCAGACACAACCGACACCAACTCCCCAGACACAACCGACACCAACTCCCCAGACACAACCGACACCAACTCCTCAGACATAACCGACACCAACTCCCCAGACACAACCGACACCAACTCACGAGACACAACCGACACCAACTCCCCAGACACAACCGACACCAACTCCCCAGACACAACCGACACCAACCTCACCAGACACAATTAATACCCCTTACCAAATACGTACAAGGAACTTTCTAAACTCTTGCTACGAGTACAATGTATCAAATGAAGCATTCCCTGTTACGGTTTACAACTGTAGTTTATAACAGAAGTCTCTGTGGCTTATTTCGTTACAAGGGCCGCCAGTTGCTCTGTCATATGCAATTTTCAGACTGCCATCTCGTCGTCGGGTCAGCGCTGGAGCCCGTCGAATGTCGGCGCTGCCTGAACAGCAGCAGCACCAGCAGCAGCAATATCAGCAGCAAAAACAACAGCAGCAGCACCCAACTCATGGTGGAGTGAGCATCGTTGGTCCTTTGTGGCACAGACGCCGTTCCTGTCGCTGGCAGCGGCTCCCTTACTGCGCCCTGCACCCGACGGGTCTGCACTGTCACAAGAGTCGCAGCGCCGGATTTCAGCAGCAGCAGCCGACACTGTCGCTGGCCCTTGCAGGTTACACCGTGCTCTACGTGCAGCGGGAGTCACAGGTGAGTTCACTTTTCAGTACTGCAAAGCCATTTTTGGGTGCGACATGCGAATTGCCTGCAGATTATTTGGTGCTCACCACTTAATTGATAAAATAGTAGCTGAGTTTTGGACTCAGTAGCTGAGTTGGGGACTCAGTAGCTGAGTTGGGGACTCAGTAGCTGAGTTGGGGACTCAGTAGCTGAGTTGGGGACTCAGTAGCTGAGTTGGGGACTCAGTAGCTGAGTTGGGGACTCAGTAGCTGAGTTGGGGACTCAGTAGCTGAGTTGGGGACTCAGTAGCTGAGTTGGGGACTCAGTAGCTTAGTTGGGGACTCAGTAGCTGAGTTGGGGACTCAGTAGCTGAGTTGGGGACTCAGTAGCTGAGTTGGGGACTCAGTAGCTGAGTTGGGGACTCAGTAGCTGAGTTGGGGACTCAGTAGCTGAGTTGGGGACTCAGTAGCCCAAATACATGCCCAATGCGTCATTTGAGTTACTGGTAGCTCGTAATTAGCAAAATGCTAAAACCTTAAAAACAAGTAACCAAAAAATCATTCTGCCGCAGGCGGATCACGTTATCAAGCTGGCCCACCCCAGCCTGCCAACGCACGCTCTGGCGGCGGACACTGAGGAGCAGGCCCGCACCTGGGTGCGCCATCTGGCGGCGCACGCGGCCGGCCTACCAACGCCCGCCTTCTGCAGCTTCCTGGCGAGTCCGACGTTGAATTCTGGTCTGCCTGCGAAGAACACAACGATGACAGCTGCTCTGGCAGACATGGAGCCCACTGACAGCGGCTTCTCCGGGCCCGTGTCGTCCAGCTCGAATGACGACACCTGCGAGCCGCCACCGCATCAGCCGCAGCAGACTCAGTCGCAGTCTTCAAACTTCAACGGCGTCGATTTGCGTCGAAAATCGCTGGCAAAATCGGCGAGTTTTTCACCTGGAGTTGGTTAGTTTTTGCTATCTGTGAGATGTCTTGCATTTACCTGGATTGTAGTTGGTGTTTGCTGTCTGTGAGATGTCTTGCATTTACCTGGATTGTAGTTGGTGTTTGGTGTCTGTGAGATGTCTTGCATTTACCTGGATTGTAGTTGGTGTTTGGTGTCTGTGAGATGTCTTGCATTTACCTGGATTGTGGTTGGTGTTTGGTGTCTGTGAGATTTCTTGCATTTACCTGGATTGTAGTTGGTGTTTAGTGTCCGTGAGATGTCTTGCATTTACCTGGATTGTGGTTGGTGTTTAGTGTCTGTGAGATTTCTTGCATTTACCTGGATTGTAGTTGGTGTTTGGTGTCTGTGAGATGTCTTGCATTTACCTGGATTGTGGTTGGTGTTTAGTGTCTGTGAGATGTCTTGCATTTACCTGGATTGTAGTTGGTGTTTAGTGTCTGTGAGATGTCTTGCATTTACCTGGATTGTGGTTGGTGTTTGGTGTCTGTGAGATGTCTTGCATTTACCTGGATTGTGGTTGGTGTTTAGTGTCCGTGAGATGTCTTGCATTTACCTGGAGTTTGGTTGGTGGATTCCAGCCGCTTATCGACCCCTGGCTCCACCAAACGCCGCCTTTATCCTCCCCAGAGCCGGGCCCGACCGCGTCTCTCCCTGCAGCCGCCAAAGCGTCTTCATCGACGACCGCTGGCGGGCTGCTCCGCCGCTTTCGCGAGTCCTTCAGCCTGGGTGCGGCGGTGATCGCCAGACGCCGGAAATCCAAGCTTGCGGACGACGAAGATTCAGCCGCGGCGGTGGCGGCAGCGGCAGCGACATCCAGCGCAAATCAGTGTCAGCGTTGGAATCCTGACGCTCTTCTTTCGGCGCAGACGGAAGTCAGACTGGGCCAAGAGACGGTCTGGCGTCGAAGGCAGCTGCAGCTGCGTGCTGACGGTCGGCTATACGTCTCCGAGCTCTTGTCCTCGTCGATGTCTTCGGCTGCCCAGCCTTCGACCTGCATTGAGCTGAATGGCCTGCTGTTGGCACCCGCGACAGCGCCCGGAAACTGCGGCTTCCGCCTGGCCACGGCGACATCGCCGGAGTGGACGGCACTTGAGGCGCGCGGCCTCGGAAAGCTGGAGATCGGCGCCTGGCTCAAGCAGCTGGCCTTGGCCACTGGCCTCGCGTCCGCCTACGAGCCGCCAGCTGAGCTGCTCGACCTACCGAGCGCTCGGGCGGCCGCCCTCCGTCAGCGACTTATGGAGGACAACGGTGGCAGAGCCGCTGTAGGACGAAGAGCCTCAATGCCCTCGGCTGCGATGGCCGAGCAGCTCCAGCAGCTGCAGCAGCAGGTCGCGCAGCTTCCCATGATGATGATGATACAGCAGCAGCAGCAGCCGCCAGTACTGGAGCGGCAGCACTCGATGATGTGGCGGCCGCTGCCGCCGACGCCAGTTGAGGCGCAGAGGCGGGGCTCGCTTCTGTTGCCAGCTCAGTCCGCGAGCTACTGGTAGACCAGTCTCAGCAGCAGTGAATCAAATAACCTGATAAACTAATCTGCTTCGCTGCTTCATCACTTGCAAAAGTCAACTTCCTGAAATTCCAGCCGCTATCTGTCCTGGCATTTGACGGCCTCACCCGAAACCCACGACATTACCTGGAACTTATGACGTCTTCACTGGGCCCACGACCTCCCCTGGAACCCACGATCTCCCCTGGAACCCACGACCTCCCCTGGAACCCACGACCTCCCCTGGAACCCACGACCTCCCCTGGAACCCACGATCTCCCCTGGAACCCACGACCTCTCCTGGAACCCACGACCTCCCCTGGAGCCCACGATCTCCCCTGGAACCCACGACCTCCCCTGGAACCCACGACCTCCCCTGAAACCCACGACCTCCCCTGGAACCCACGATCTCCCCTGGAACCCACGACCTCCCTTGGAACCCACGACCTACCCTGGAACCCACGACCTCCCCTGGAACCCACGATCTCCCCTGGAACCCACGACCTCCCTTGGAACCCACGACCTACCCTGGAACCCACGATCTCCCCTGGAACCCACGACCTCCCCTGGAACCCATGATCTTCTTTGGAACCCAAATTCTACCCTCCAACAGGCCTCCCCAGATATTTCTTCTAGTTTCTATTTAATGTCAATGTCAATCTCAAACACGGATTTCAAGATTTTGTCAATAATCAATCGATCAATCGATCTTGACTAAAAGTGTAATGGTTCTCAACCTTATGTTAAATCTACAATCCAGTGTTTGAAAACAATTGTTATAATTATGAACTATATTTCAAACCCATGTTCACAGTCTGGAGTATGAATGTAATGCTTATAACTTCAAAACGAAATCAAATAATTTCGAAGCAATCCATACTACTGAAAATATTGTCATGAGTAGAGGGTAGTGCCCAAGCATAGTCTTATTATTTTTCACCTCTAATGAGTTTGTAGAAAGCTTATACTAATATTTAATTAGAGCAGACTCTTTATTATTTTATTTTCATTCATTTTTTCCTCACTCAAAGCGCCTCAACGTCATTAACTGGAACTTCTTTCAAAGTGTTTAGTTAAAAAGTTTTTTGCAAAAGCATTGCTTTGAAAAGAAGACGCCAGGCCTTCGCAAGAAGATTTTTCTGTAAGTTTTGAACAGCACTGGTTCGCGACAGCCTTCCCCGTTTCTTTTTTTCACCTTTCGCAGCAGTGGGAGACCGCTGCACGTTCGCGTCCCTGTCGATTTCTTCGCATTATTCGAATAAATTTTCAGCAATACTCAATGCTGAAATTGTTTGTCAGAGTTAATTATTCATTTCTGCATCAATCCAAAACTTTGAAAGCATCGATTACACAACACAGATGCCTCTGAAGTTCGGTTGCAAATGTTACCAGTAGTTAATAGCCATGCAGTTGCAAATGTAAGTTAATAGCCATGCAGTTGCAAATTTCAGTTAACAGTCAGTTGCAAATTTTATAGTTAATAGTCAGTTTCGAATGTTAGTTAATACTCGTAGTATAGTCAGTTGCAAATGTTAGTTAACAGTCAGTTGCAAATGTTAGTTAATAGTCAGTTGCAAATGCTAGTTAATAGTCAGTTGCAAATGTTAGTTAATAGTCAGTTGCAAATGTTAGTTAATAGTCAGTTGCAAATGTTAGTTAATAGTCAGTTGCAAATGTTAGTTAATAGTCAGTTGCAAATTTTAGTTAATAGTCAGTTGCAAATGTTAGTTAATAGTCAGTTGCAAATGTTAGTTAATAGTCAGTTGCAAATGTTAGTTAATAGTCAGTTGCAAATGTTAGTTAATAGTCAGTTGCAAATTTTAGTTAATAGTCAGTTGCAAATGTTAGTTAACAGTCAGTTGCAAATGTTAGTTAATAGTACACATTTACCTGAGCATTCCGCTGTCCGCTGGCTAATTTCGCTGTCAAGCCGTGTCTGCAAAACAAATGCTTTTTCCCTCTCGACTTTCCACTCCACTGATTGATATCATTGGGCTCCGACGCCACCCGACGCCACTAACCCCCACAAATCCATTGGAAGGGGCGGCTTGCCTGTGCAAATATTAATGTCGTAGCATCTCTCTCACTCTCTCTCTCTCTCCGCGCTTGCGCGCTTGACTGAAGATCGCACTGGTTCGAATGCATGCAGAATTCGGAAGGCAACCCGGGGATTCTGTCTGGACCGGAATTTAAAGTGCGCCCCATCCGGTCACGCACGGATTGCAGTGGTGCTGCGAAATACTTTTGCTGAAAATGTCATTGGGGGTGGGCGAGAGAGCGAACGTTTGAGAGACAGAGTGAGAATGCGCAAGAATGTTTAAGAAAATGTGAGAGAACGTTTGAGACTGTGAGAGAATGTGAGAGAATGTTTGAGAGAATGTGGAAGAATATTGAGAATGTGTGAGAACGTGTGAGAATATGTGAGAATGTGACAGAATGTAAGAGAATGTGTGAGAATATGTGAGAATGTGAGAATGTGTGAGAATGTGACAGAATTTGAGAGAATGTGAGAGAATGTGTTAGAATGTGAGAGAATGTGAGAGAATGTGTGAGAATGTGACAGAATGTGAGAGAGTGTGTGAGAATGTGACAGAATGTGAGAGAGTGTGTGAGAATGTGACAGAATTTGAGAGAATGTGAGAGAATGTGTGAGAATTTGTGAGAATGTGAGAGAGTGTGTGAGAATGTGACAGAATTTGAGAGAATGTGAGAGAATGTGTGAGAATGTGACAGAATTTGAGAGAATGCGAGAGAATGTTAGAGAATGTAAGAGAACGTGTGAGAATATGTAAGAATGTGAGAGAATGTGAGAGAATGTAATAGAATGTGTGAGAATATGTGAGAATGTGAGAGAATGTTAGAGAATGTGAGAGAATGTGTGAGAATGTGAGAGAATGTGAAAGATTGTGAGAGAATTTGTGAGAATGTGACAGAATGTGAGAGAATGTGAGAGAATGTGAGAGAATGTGACAGAATGTGAGAGAATGTGAAAGATTGTGAGAGAATTTGTGAGAATGTGAGAGAATGTGAGAGAATGTGAGAGAATGCGAGAGAATGTGTGAGAATGTGAGAGAATGTTAGAGAGTGTGTGAGAATGTGACAGAATTTGAGAGAATGTGAGAGAATGTGTGAGAATTTGTGAGAATGTGAGAGAGTGTGTGAGAATGTGACAGAATTTGAGAGAATGTGAGAGAATGTGTGAGAATGTGACAGAATTTGAGAGAATGCGAGAGAATGTTAGAGAATGTGAGAGAACGTGTGAGAATATGTGAGAATGTGAGAGAATGTAAGAGAATGTAATAGAATGTGTGAGAATATGTGAGAATGTGAGAGAATGTTAGAGAATGTGAGAGAATGTGTGAGAATGTGAGAGAATGTGAAAGATTGTGAGAGAATTTGTGAGAATGTGACAGAATGTGAGAGAATGTGAGAGAATGTGAGAGAATGTGACAGAATGTGAGAGAATGTGAAAGATTGTGAGAGAATTTGTGAGAATGTGAGAGAATGTGAGAGAATGTGAGAGAATGTGAGAGAATGTTAGAGAATGTGAGAGAATGTGTGAGAATGTGAGGTATAGAAATGTGATAAATTAGCCGTAATGAAGAACACAGCGCTCGTACAAAGCTGCGCACAGATTAACATTATGAATGTAATTTCATGTACTTTTTCCTCGGCAGCTGGTAGTGGGCAGGATTTATTGCATTGGCTTTCTATGCCGCCCCTCGCCCAGCATAGCAACCGTCTGGTCACGCATCCTTAACGACTTGACTAAATACAAATGAGTGCCTGAAGCAGACAGGCACTGCAGTAGAAATCGATCACCTTGCTTCATCTTATCTGAATTCGAATGGCTTCGAAAATTGTCTCCATCAAGCTTTGATCACTTTGGACTCAATGCAACTTGCGAGATGTTTGCTAAGAGCCGTGGAATGCTAAAGTGCACTCGATACTCTTCAGACCTGTACTCTTACGTATTTTAAAGGCAGTTATGAAGCACCTACTAGGTTAACTCCAAACTTTCAGCTTCGCGCCTTCTCTCCCGAAGGTCACTTTTCTTCCCCTGAAGTTCACCCCTCTTCCCCTAAAGTTCACTTTCTTCCCCTGAAGCTCACATCTCTTACCCTGAAGCCCACCACATTTTCCCTGAAGCTCACCCCATTTTTTTCTGAAGCTCGCACCTCCTCCCCTTCACATTCTTCCTCGGACACTCATAAAAAACTCCACTGAGACTCCACACTTCAGAGAAGACCTCTTAGCGCTGAAGGCCGCGATTAGACTTCTCCCCGGCAGACTGGCTGCAAATATGCTAGATTAGCCTGTGCAGAACTCGGTGCAACTTCGGCATCAGGAGGCCAGCATGCACTCGTGAGCCACCCAATCAGCTACATTCTTTCATTGTGTGCCCTCGCGGCAGCTTCCGGGAATTTTTATTGGGAGGGGGGGGAGAGGGAAACAGCTGACTGTCCAGAGTCTTCCTCCAAAAGCAGAAATCTGCAACGGTCAACAGAAGCAGCAGCAACAGGGCTCGCACAACTCGATCCTGGGGAAGTTAAAAAGTTCTTGTTTTCTCGTGTTCCCACTGGCCACCCAGTAGACGCCAGCAGCTCTTCTTACCAACGATTTATACATGCAGTTGCCCGGGGGGGGGGGGGCTGGGAGCAGAATTGATTTTCATTGATTTTGTCATGGAGTACAACATCTGAGATCTGGGGTGGAACTAGACTCGAGTCTGAAATACACTTTCCAACTAACTTTGTAGCCAAAGGGGTTGTAGCCAAAGGGATTGTAGCCAAAGGGGTTGTAGCCAAAGGGGTTGTAGCCAAAGGGATTGTAGCCAAAGGGATTGTAGCCAAAGGGGTTGTAGCCAAAGGGGTTGTAGCCAAAGGGATTGTAGCCAAAGGGGTTGTATCCAAAGGTGTTTTAGCCAAACGGGTTGTAGCCAAAGGGGTTGTAGCCAAAGGGATTGTAGCCAAAGGGGTTGTAGCCAAAGAGATTGTAGCCAAAGGGATTGTAGCCAAAGGGGTTGTAGCCAAAGGGATTGTAGCCAAAGGGGTTGTAGCCAAAGGGGTTGTAGCCAAAGGGGTTGTAGCCAAAGGGATTGTAGCCAAAGGGGTTGTAGCCAAAGGGGTTGTAGCCAAAGGGGTTGTAGCCAAAGTGAGTTGTATCTACAAAATGAGTTGTAGCCAAAGGGGTTGTAGCCAAAGGGGTTGTAGCCAAAGGGGTTGTAGCCAAAGGGGTTGTAGCCAAAGTGAGTTGTATCTACAAAATGAGTTGTAGCCAAAGGGGTTGTAGCCAAAGTGAGTTGTATCTACAAAATGAGTTGTAGCCAAAGGGGTTGTAGCCAAAGTGAGTTGTATCTACAAAATGAGTTGTAGCCAAAGGGGTTGTAGCCAAAGGGGTTGTAGCCAAAGGGGTTGTAGCCAAAGTGAGTTGTATCCACAAAATGAGTTGTAGACAAAGGGGTTGTAGCCTAATGATTAGAGCGTCGGATTCTCGACTGAAAGGTCGGGGGTTCGATTCTCGACCCACTCGGAACAATTTGTGTCCTTGAGCCCAGTCCTTGGACTGAACAGCCGTATGCCCATTATGGCAGGTGTGATAAATATAAGCAACTAATTGTTTTGAGGTTTGAGTGCAGCGTGTTCCTATTCCAGCATCGTCAAAGAAAATGAAGTAGCAGCTGATAATTCGCTCATTAGTTAAGTTTCTCTCCAGACAATTGATCTGGTACTCCATGATTGAGTACTCAGCTCCATGCAGCCCTGCCTACGCCTATATGGGCGCCACAACAGCTAACTCAGCTATTGTGCGGCCTCAGCTCCGCAGAACTGATCGATCAATCATTGATTGCAGCTCGGCCGGGGGTCGATCTGGCCCAGACCTGATGAGAGCTCACCAGTTGCTTGAGTAAGTGCCGGCGCGTGTTTTTTCCAAACTCCGACCAGCTCCGAAGATGAGGAAGCAGGATTTTCAAGGGGAAAGAAGGAAAAATTGAATCCCAAGTTCAGCAGACAGCATGGCCGGACAAATTGCCAATTAATAATTCGCTCAATCACAGAAATCTTTATTGAGCATGAGGTCTCTAGTGAAATCTGTTTCTTTCACGGCGGAGACCATCGAAGCTGAAGAGCCGCTACCGCTCAGCCTCCGCTGTCGCTCTCTTTGGCCCGCTCGCATTGGTCAGCGTCGGAACTTGCGAGGATCGAATGGCCAAGCTGGCATATGTAAGGGGATTCCAAGATTCTATTGGGACTGCCGCCCAGCTTGACAGATTCTGCGTCACTCCTCGCCAGCATGACAGGCACCGGCTATGATCAGCTCAACAGCAGCTTGGCGCCCAACAAGTCCGTGTTCGACTCCCAGCGCCTGGCCAGGCCGTCGGTCTACCGGCACTGCGGCCGAGCCAGCCTGGCCATCGGGGTCGTCTGCCTGCTGGCCGAGATCTCCGTGTTCGTGGTCAAACGCGGCCTGAGCAGCGCCGGGGTCGGCATCTGGACTGGGGCGCCGTTCGTCATCTTTGGCGCAGTGACCCTGGCGGTGCCGAGGACTCGAACGGTGTGCTCGGTGAACACCTGCTTCGCGCTGGGCCTGGTCTCCATGCTCATGTCGGCCGTCGGTGCGGCAGCCTGCGCTCGGCACATCGGCGAGCTGGCCGACATTCTGGACAGTCGTTCGACTCCGCAACCGAACTTTGAGCTGTCCTGCCGAGCGTGCGGGTACTACATCATACTGAAGGAAGTTGTGCAGATCGGCCTGCTGCTGCTACAGCTGGCGGTTTCAGCCGCACTGGCCTGCTTTGCCTACGCCGACTGTTTGTGCTGTCAGGCCACGGAGACCGAGGTCATCCTAGGCGGCAACGGTGGCTGTGGCGATGGCGAAGGCGGAAGCGGCGGCGGTCGTGGTGCGTCGACAACTGTCATGGAGAATCAGAACACCTCTCCGGCGCCGCCGCCACTACCCAGACCAGCTTTACTGGCCCAGCAGCAGCAGCAGCAGCAACAACAACAGCAGCACCCCCTGGGATTTACTCCCAGCCTGCTGGGTAATCAGCAGGCCCTATCCGGCGCCGCGTCTTTGTCGCGGGGGGGAGGCAACGCCCGTTCTTCGGGCGGCGAAGAGCGCCGGGAATCGGTCACCGCTCCTGGCTCAGGGGCGGTGGATGTGGCTCGGTCCGGCCCTCTGTGCTCAGCCTTTGTCGCTGGCTCTGTCAGCGGTAGGGGTTTGGTACCTGGTCCGGTTATTCCGGGCTCGGTCCGCAGTCAACAACAACAACAACAACAACAGCAGCAGCATCAATATTCTGCGAACGCGGCTGGGGCTGCAGCCACTGCGTCATCGTCCGTGTCCTATGTTGGACAGCGTCAGGCGGGGGGCAGGTCCGCCGCACAACCGCATCCTGGCGGCAGTTTTGGCCCGCCACCGATGCTCTACGATTTGTGATGAT